>CAUYLG010064237.1:0-93191 GCA_963573385.1 Cacajao melanocephalus | reverse complement strand
ATGTGGAGAAATAGGAACACTTTTACACTGTTGGTGGGAGTGTAAATTAGTTCAACCATTGTGGAAGACAGTGTGGTGATTCCTCAAGGACCTAGAAATAGAAATTCCATTTGACCCAGCAATCCCATTACTGGGTATATACCCAAAGGATAATAAATCATTTTATTATAAAGACACATGCACACGTATGTTCATTGAGGCACTGTTTACAATAGCAAAGACCTGGAACCAACCCAAATGCCCATTGATGATAGACCGGACAAGGAAAATGTGGCACATATACACCATGGAATACTATGCAGCCATAAAAAACGATGATTTTGTGTCCTTTGTAGGGACATGGATGAATCTGAAAACCATCATTCTCAGCAAACTGACACAAGAACAGAAAATCAAACACTGCATGTTCTCACTCATAGGCAGGTGTTTAACAATGAGAACACATGGACATAGGGAGGGAAGCATCACACTCTGGGGTCTGTTGGTGGGAAATAGGGGAGGGACAGTGGGGGTAAGGAAGTTGGGGAGGGATAACATGGGGAGAAATGCCAGATACAGATGACAGGGGGATGGAGGCAGCAAACCACATATATGTACCTACGCAACAATCCTGCATGTTCTGCACATGTACTGCACATATAATTATATGTATATAATTACATATATAATTATATAATTTCATGTATATATATAGTGTGTGTATATATATACATGTATATATATATACACGTATATATATATATTGTGTGTGTATATATATATATATATAAATACATGTGTATATATATAATTTCATTACAAATCCATAGTAATCAAAACAGAATAATACCGGCATAGAAACAGAAACACAAACCAATGGTATATATATAATTATGTAAATATATAACATAAACATAAATATAAACATGTAAACACAAACCAATGGAATATATATAATTATGTAAAGATATAACATGTATCACAGAACCTAAAGTGTAATTATATATAATTGTGGTACATGTGCAGAACATGTGTATATATATATATATATATGTAATTTCATTACAAATCTGTAGTAATCAAAACAATAATACTGGCATAGAAACAGAAACACAAACCAGTGGAAGAGAATGAAAGCCCAGAATAAGTCCAAACTTATGTGGTCAAGTAATTTTTTTTACAAGGACACCAAAAAGACACTAAGAAAAACAATAAATGGTGATGGGAAATTTGAATTTCCACATGCAAAGGAATGAAATTGGACTTTTATCTCATACCACAAACAAAAATTGACTCAAAATGGGTAAAATACCCAAATTTAAGATCTGAAACTGTAAAACTCCTAGAAGGAAGCAGAGAAGAAACTTACTAATGTTGACCTGGGATTGATTTTTTGGATATCACACTAAAAGGTCAGGCTACAAAATCAAAAATAAATAAGTAGGACTACATCAGACTAAAACGCTTCTGTGTAGCAAAGGAAACAATAAAATGAAAAAGCAGTCTACAGACTTGAAAAACATAACAACAATCCACATATCTGATAAGGGGTTAATCTCCAAGGTGGATAAGGAACCCTTACCACTCAATAGCAAAAAAATAACCCTATTAAAAATGGGCAAAAGACTCAAGCAGATTAAGTAAAATAAGACTGACACAGAAGTCAAAGAAAATAGCATTTATTTGGGAAACAAAGAATTAGAACTCAGGTACACTGAGTAAGGACAGCCCTGAATTGTGTCCTGTAAAGCAAGCATGGGTGAGGTATTTATTTTATGGGGGATTTTCATGAAAAAGTTGTTTACAGAGGCAGTTTATTGGCTTGGCAAAAATCTTAAATTGCAAACTATCCTGATTGATTAGTTGATATACTCTCAGCTGAGAAATGCTGAAGGCCAGAGGATACTGACTTTAGTTGTTATTCATTTATTACAAGCTTGTCCTGCAGCCTTGGGACCACATGTGGCCCAGGAAGCTTTGAATGAGGACCAACACAAATTTGTAACACAAATTTGTAAACTTTCTTGAAACATGCGATTTTCTGCATTTTTTTTTAGCTCATTAGCTATCATTAGTATATTTTATGTGTGGCCCAAGACAGTTATTCTTCTTCCAGTGTGGGCCAGGGAAGCCGAAAGATTGGACACCCCAGTCTATCGAGACATCCTATATTTTGACTTTTAGCAGGTGTGAGTTCAATCCTCCCACGATCTCCTGACACCACTTTAAAGCATTAGCCTTAATTACTTCATTTTCTTTCACATTCAAAAGAAGAGTTAAAAATGGCCAACAGGTATATGAAAAGGTGCTTACAATATTAATTAAGAAAAGACAAGTTAAAGGCACCGTGATATATCATCATTTACACCGTAAAGTTGACTATTAAAAAGACAAGAGATAATTAACGCTGACAAGGGTGTCGAGAAAAAGGAATGCTGATGCACTGTTGCTGGGAATGTATATTGCTGCAGCCATTGTGGACAACAGTATGGAGTCTCCTTAAAAAAGTAAAAATAAAACTGCCTTATGCATCAATCCCTGTTCTGGGTATATACCCAAAGGAAGTGAAATGACTACGTCAGAAAGATATCTGCACACCATGTTTATTGCGGAATTATTCACAATAGGCAAGATATGGAAACAACCTAAATGCTTTTGGATGGATGAATTTATAAAGAAAACATGGCATATGCATGAAACGGAATATTATTCAGCCTTTAAAAAGGGAGATCCTGTCATTTGCCACAACACTGATGGACCTAGAGGTCATTATTCTAAGTGAACTAACCCAGGCACAGAAAGAAAACTATCGCATGATCTCACTTATATGTAGAATCTGTAAAAGAGCTCAAATACACATATATAATGGAACAGTGGTTACCAAGGGCACAGGAATGGGAGTAGGGAGAGACAATAGGGAAATACAGGTCAAAGGGTACAAAATAGCAGATATGTAGGAGAAACAAATCTAGACATTTAATGTACAGCATGAAAACTAAAGTTAATGAAATTACATAGTATTAGGGAGGTTTGCTAAATAGATTTTAGCTGTTCTTATCACAAAAAAGTATGTGAGAAGATAGATATGTTAATGTGCTTAACTGTTGTAACTATTTTAGTGTCTATATGTATACCCTAACATGTAAATTCTAAATATTCACAATAAAACTTATTTTTAAAAAAGACTTTTTTTTTTTTTTGAGATGCAACCTTGCTCTGTCTCCAGGTTGGAGTGCAGTGGTATGGTCTTGGCTCACTACAAACTCCGCCCCCAGGTTCAAGCGATTCTCCAGCCTCAGCCTACCAAGTAGCCGGGATTACAGAAGCCCGCTACCACGCCCAGCTAATTTTTTGTATTTTAAGTAAAGACAGGGTTTCACCATGTTGGCCAGGCTGGTCTCGAACTCCTGACCTCATGATCCGCCTGCCTCGACCTCCCAAAGTACTGGGATTACCATGCCTGGCCAAGATTTCCTTAAAAATATATTTTACCTATTGTAAATGTGTTATAATAGCAACTATACTCCTCATCTTCATTCTGCAGCTCTTAATTACTAAGACAATTTTGTTATCTCTCTACCATCTGGTCTCCAAGCCATGTTTATACACAAGTGTTTCATCAGTGAGGAGCACTCACCATTTAGAGTGCACAGTGGCGTGAGTTGGTCCAGGCGTTAATCTCTTAGTTGCTGGGTCCTGGCAAAGTGATAGGGAGTAGAGCGAGCTGAGGCATCAGCTATTTTGCAATCACTACAGGCATGCTTCAATGTTTTATTAGTAATTATGACACAACTTACATATGCCAGGTAAATATCTGTTCTGGTTCTGTCTACAGAAGTGGTTTACTTGATTGCCAAACACGGGCACCCTTCAATGTGTGTTCTACCCCTTGTGTCTAGAATATCTCCTAAATATTGAATGCCTTTCAGATTTCTTTGGAAGTTTATAGCACAAAAGTTTTTTGCTACCTCTTTCTGTGTCCAACCTGTAACCTCTCCTTGGCCTTTAAGATGCAAAATAATGTAGGTGTTGAGATTTTGCCTGATATAAATTTATGCCAAGTATACACATCAGCAACGGTTGCACGTAACACTGCTTCCCCACTCCCACTCCCAACAGGCATAGGCCTTAGTTCTCAGTCCTAGGTTTCACTTCACCCCCTGCTGCTTTGTGCAATAGTTAGCAAGCATCTTCGGGGCTGGCTAAGCAAAGGTTCCAAAGATAAATTTAGCTGCAATGAACTTCTCCATAATTTTGAAATTTAAAAAACTCTCAGAACAAAAACCAAGAAGAAACTAGTTTAATTTTGGCAAACATTATACCTAATGTATAAAGTTCTTGTTTTGAATTACACATGTCATGAGCAGCTTATACTTTTTTTTTTAGCAATTATCAGTCCCTAAAAGTCTTAATATGACCTAGATTTAACCTCATCTTTCCTCTTTTCTCTTTCCAAATTTTATTACCAAAATTTCTATACTGTTTCTGACTTTTGAGTTACCTCCTTCTTCCTCTCTAAACCCTGCTTTTTAATTTTTTTTTCTAGTTATCCCAAACTGGAGTAATTGGCAAATCACTCACACTGGAACCCAAATTCTTGTGGGTTTGCTGAGAAAAGGTTATACAGAAGTAAAACCACATACACTTGAATTTTGCATAAGGGGAACTCTAGGCCAGGGAAAGATTGCGGTTTTGTAGGAAGATCACTCTCACCCTCAAAAAGCCAAGGGCATCTTTTCTTTAAAGGAGTTCCCACTTTGTTTATGTGGGAAATTGTCCAGGGCACAGCAAGTCTCTGGCAGGACTTTGCTGGCCTTTTGCTTTCTAACTGGCTGTTGTAAGCAAAAACCGTTCTCCAGAGTCTGTGTTTAGGTGACATGTGCAGCTGCAGTTTGCAGGGAGAGGAAAAGGGCAGGAAAGAAAAAAGAGGATATCCTAATTCTTTTCTCACCTAATGTTCTAAAATGTATGAGATTGGGTTCTTATAGCCAGGGGTCGTGAACCTAAATAAAGTACAGGGTAGCCAGCAGCACTAGAATATCCACCCCATTTTCCTTAATTCAGTCTATAAAACAAGTATTCTGAAGTCTGTCCATGGATTTCAATTTCCTGCAGTCTGAGCTCTGCTGAGAGAGACGTGGTGAAGCTCATTCCTCTCTATGGTGTCTTCAGCACCCTATAAATCAGCAGCTGGCCCACAATGTGTCCCTTTATCTCGCATGGCCAAATCTCCACTAGCTGCTTAAGGATACATTTTTGGGTCTTTGAGAAGAGAAACTTCACAGCAGATGTGTTAATTTTAAGGATCCTGTGGGTGTAAAATACATTAGGATTTGAATTACAACATAATGGAGGTTCAGAACCTGGACTCTGTAGTCTGACTGCCTGGTTTCACATTTCGGTACTTACTAACTGTATGACCATGGCTACATTTTTGTTTGTTTGTTTTTGTTTTTTGAGACAGTCTCTGTCACCCAGGCTGGAGCACAGTGGTACAGTCAAGGCTCACCGCAGCCTCAAACTCCCAGGGTCAAGCGATCATCCCCGCCTCAGCCATCTGAGTAGGTGGGACTACAGGCGTGCACCAGCATGTTAGGCTAATGTTTGTATTTTTTGTAGAGATGGGGTTTTACCATGTTGCCTAGGCTGGTCTCAAACTCTTGGGCTCAAGCAGTTGGCCTACCTCAGCCTCTCAAAGTGCTGGGATTACAGGTGTGAACCACCATGGCCAGTTTGTTTTAAAAAACCTTCCCAACCCTCTAGTTCCTCTTCTACAAAATGGTAATAGTAATAGTACCTATTCATGGGTTTTGTGAGCTTGAAAACATGATTGCTCCAAAGCCCTGAGAAGAGTGCTTGACAATAATAAACAGTAAATTTAAGTGCTCTTGTGCTTGTGGTGGTGCATAATATTGCTATTATTATTATTATTCTATTGCAGGTAACATAGATTAGGTTGTCTATGAGTATAGCGTAAGAGAGGAATTCTGGCACAGGTATTTATTGAGGAATTACTTTCCAGTGTAAACCTGTAAGGAGTGAGAGAATTAACATAGGACAAGGAAGAAGCTAGGCAAAGATATAGTTTAGCAGAGGCCTAACTTCAGCCTGATCCCATGGGGAAATCTTGAGTAAGAATTACAGCAAAAGTTGTCCCACTGTGAGACAAGGTGACCAAATTTGTACCCATGAAACAATTACACATTGGTTTCAGGTTGCCCCACGTACAGAAAGCATAATTCCCAGCACCTTCCGAGGGCTGAGGGTGGCCTGGAAAGAGGATCTGAGCAAATTAGTTAGAAATGGTAATTAATTAGGAACCAGCAGAAAAAGTCTATGGGCGCATCTCATTCCTATAAATATTCCTATTGAAATAATCGTGTGCTTGTGTGTGAGAAACCAGAGTGCCAAAAGCACACAGGGAAAGTTGAAAGGAGGATCTTTTACAGACTTGCTTTCGGCTCTTTGGATGGAGATTAAATATACTCAGTTTGGATTTTTATGAGTATTTAGAATTTGCAACTTAAGGCTCGTGAACAGTGTCACTGAATCAGAATTGGTGAATGGCTTCTGGACTGGGAGCTCTGGTTGAATGATGTATTGGCCTATATTCCCTTGCTTCTTGTTGCTGTTGCTCGGAAATCGTGCACGGTGGATTGTTTTAAGGTAGAGTAGGCATCATAGTTCCCAAAGTTTGAAACCTGCTATTTTGAGGCATGAGGCTATTTTCCTCGCTTTGTTTGCTCTCTTTAGGAATAAAAAAAATTGGACAGTGAGGAGATCAGAACCTGCCACAATTCTTAAAGTGATTGGAATATAAAATAAAATTTTCAAGTCTCTTCCCTACCTATTGCTGTGGAACCTCCTTCTTCCTTCAGCTCTTCAAGCCATTCATTGAAAGAGACCCTTTCATTTTACACCATGCTGGGTTTATTTCTTCCATTATATTCCCTCCCTGTGTTGGTTAGAACTGAGGTAGAAAAAAACGTTTCCTTTGCCCTCTGAATGTTTGCCTCAGCTGAAGAAAGCCCTTTAATTAGTGCTTAAATTCTGTAATTAATGTGGCCTACTTAAAAGACCAGTTTAACCTTGAATTCCTGACTCTGGAATTAATGGAAACTTTTGAGCATGTAACCGAAATCTTCCTTATCCATGTGTGGCTTGTCCACTTTGCAGACCTTTCTCTTTATTTAAATTCCAGACTACCCTGCCCACTGCGTCTTGACCACTGCTTTCCACTGGCACTTGGTGACTATTCACAGTGTGCCAAGGAATTTTATCATAAGCCCAAGCCATGAGAAAAGAAGAAAGGAAGTCAGATAAGATAGGAAAGATGAATGTTTTCCTAAGCAAATATAAAAGGTATTTTTAAGTACATCATATTTTAGAATATCTATGCCATTGCTTCTTCCCTATTGGTACATGTTTTCAGGAGTTGGTTGTAGCAAAAATAGGCAAATAGGATTGTATCAAATTAAAAAGCTTCTACATAGCAATGAAAACAATTAACAGAGGAGACAACTTATGAAATAGAAAGTGTTTGCAAAGTATACGTCTAAGATTAATATCCAATTAATTAGAATTATTTGGAACAGTTTAGAGGTGAAATCAACCTCAGTATCCATTGACAGATGAATGGTGAATGGATAAAGAAAATGTACACACACACACACACACACACACACACACACACAGTATTCCTATTCAGTCTTAAAAACAAAGGAAACCCAATCCTGTCATTTGGGACAACATGGAAGTAACTGGAAGACATTATGCAAAATGAAATAAGCCAAGCACAAAACGACAAACACTGTGTTGTCTAACTTATATGGGGAATCAAGGAAAAGTTGAAATTACAAGAGCAGAGAGGTTAATGGTGGTTGCCAGTGTCGGGGGAGTGGGGTAAATTGGGAAATCTTGAAACAAGAAAAGATTTAAAAAATTGATTTTAAATGCTCTATTGGCCGTGAGTGAGTTAATGATTCACAAAATACCATCAGAGAACTCAAGACTTAAAAAAAAAAGGAAATACTATGTGGAAGCTTGTCACATGTGTGTGTGTGTATCTGTATGGTTTTTTTTGGATGAACTTTTCTAATAGTTTTGATTTATGTGAAAGTTGCAAAGAAGTTTTCCATATGCTTCATACTTAATTACCGTATTATTTATATCTTACATTAGTAGGGAATTGTTTATGGTTAATGAATCATTATTTTTAGATAATTATTACCTAAAGTCAATATTTTATTAGGATTTTTTCAATGTAATACCCTCTTTTTTGTCTCAGAATCCCCATTTAGAAGACCACATTACATTTAGTTATCGTGTCTCCTTAGATTTAGACTGTAGTACTTTCTGAGACTTCTTGTTTCTGATGCCCTTGACAGTTTTGAGGAGTAGTAATAGATACTTTGTAGAATTCCCTTCAACCGGGTTTTGTCTTATTTTTGTTTTCATGATTGGGGTTTTGGATTCTTGGTAGAAAGATCACAGAGGAAAAATGCATTATCATCACATCATATCAAGAGTATATGCTATCAACATGACCTTTCACTGATGATGTTAAATTCAGTCACCTGCCTGAGGTAGGTTTTTCCACGTAAAATCGCTCTTCCTTTCCTCCCTCACACCTTTCCATACTATGCTCTTTAAAAGGAAGTTACTCTGTGCAGCCCACATTTGGAAGTCTCGGGGGAAGGGTGTTGTGCTCCAAAATCACTTGGAATTGTTCTGCGTGGATATTTGTCTGTTCTTTTCCATTCATTCATTCTGGTTTAGACAAATGAATATTTCTACATTGGTCTATAACCCAGTATTGTATTATTTCATTTGTTGCTTAAATTATTCTGGCTTTGGCCGTTGTGGCCACTCATAGCTGCTCACTGCTGCACTCCTTTGTCATACTCCCATCATTTTGTTTTCCGAGCACTTCCTTAATTTCTGGCACTACAGGGAACTGCAGGCTTATTTTAGATAATCCCTGCTATATAATCAGCCATTTCTTGAAGGAGCTCTGGTTCCTTTTATTGGAGAATGGTATTAGAAACTAAGATCTAGGCACTAGATGTGCTTGTTCCTACCAGGACATCATTTTTTAAAGCCATTTCAGTCTACTGGGCTTGAGAAAGCACACACGCACGTACACACTAGCATAAATACATGTATCTGTAATTATTTCTGTTAATCCATTTGTGTCTATATGCAGCTAAACTTGAGCATATATGGATGTCTCTAACTGGAATTTGGTATCACGTGGTTTATTTTAGCTTCTTCTGCTTGCTTGTCTGTAAATTCCCATTCTGACAGTGAAAATCTTGGCTCTCACCATCCACCCCTACTTTTATGTTCAATCCAATATACATGTACAGTGGTTTCAGAATTGGTAACCTGTACTCCCATGAGAAACAACTTTACCAACTAGAGTATTGTGCCTATGTGAAGTTCCTTTTATTTTAACCTCATAATCTTCACTCAATTCCCAATAAGCACCTATTTTTCCTCCACTCCCTTCAGTGTGGTTGTCATACATTTGCCATATAGTTAGACTCTCTTTCATGGCCTGAAATCTTGGAAACCCAGATTTTATTCTTTTTACCTTCTTGTAAATATCTCAAATATTTCTGAGAATTACCTGATATTATCACCACAAAATTGAATGTAGGTAGCAATGAGGCAAGGAAATGAGAGTCATAAATTGATAAATATTGAGGAAAGAACACAACTTATAATAAAAAGCAAACAAACAAACAGAAGCAGTTTCAAAGTCCCAGCCTTGCATGACTCCAAGCCAGCCGTGTCCTTCGACAAGACACCAAGGTCCCCTAGGCCTTGAGTTTCTTACCTCTACAAATGGGTGCAGTTTCTCTGGATTGTCATGAGGATGAAGTCAGAAAAGGAATATGAGAGTATAAATGGTATAATATATTTTAAAGTAGTATTATTACATGAAATAAAGGTAAATTCCAAACCTCTGGCAAAGAATGGTCAAGTCAATAATATGACTTTCATGAAACTGGCTTATTTGTGGTAGTTCTGTAACATTTGAATGAAAGGATGGCATGTAAACATATTACTATTTCTATTTCTAGGGGAACCCAAGGGACCACATGGGGGTTTTGGTCTTCTTAGATACTTTCTTGCCCTCTCTAACAAATGAGATGTAAGATTTAAGAGTTTAAAGGTTACATAAAGCCATTTGGACTCTTTTGGTTACTTGACTTCTACTCTTATGTACCTAGAAGTAACTATTTTTTTGCACTCTTTGGCAACCTAATCTGTGTTTACCATGTCTCTGGGATATTAATTCTTCTTCAAGAATTAAAAACCATAATATTCGGAGATATAGGGACTGGACATGCATTTTCGATATATGACTTACTGGATTGTAAGGATATGTGAACTTGAGGAATCTAGTATATCAGTGTAGCCAAGCTGAGCAACCCTGGCAGTAAAGCCAGTGAAGAAAAAAAGTGGGCAGGGTCTCCCCTTAAGGCTACGCACGTGCATTGCACATTTTCAGCGGCATGATTCCTATATATTAGCGTGAATGGAATCCCCAGAACGGGCCAACATCCACGGCATTTCTGGAGATGGAGTCTGTTTTCTTGGTAGAAGGGAGAAAATACATTTAAACACACGCACGCACACACACACACACACGCACACACGCACACACACACGCATCTTTACTATGCTTCCTGTGGTTTGACTATGGATAATTCTGAAGTATAGTTATACTATTTCATTGAACATTTTATGTGTCTCTTAAAAAGAATCATGATCTTAACAAGGGTCATGTGAACGTTTTTGAAAGATGATACTTCTGCAGAATGTGCTACTACCAACTCCCAAGGGTACTCCTAATGTATAATCTAAGCCTGAGTTTCCTCCTCATAAAATGAACTAAAGAGGATGAAATAAATAATGTATAATAAGGTATTTGGTGAAGAGCAACACAATTGTCATCAATGACCTACGCTGACCCCACTTCCCATTCATTGTTCTCATACTTCACAAACATCCAAATTCGTCTTACCTACATCTCTCTCTGCTATTTTCATGTGTTTGACCTCTCCCCATGCAGTGTTTTATTGTAAATACCTGTTGTACTTTGATAACTACATTAAAATGAAAGCAATGTTTGTAGCAATTTATTTATACAGCTTTTTACTTTCATCTCAGCTGAATCCATAAATAAAAATGTCTTCTCTTTCAAGCAGTTGCCTATAAAGATATGCATATTTAAGAAAACCTGCAAAAGAATGTGCTATCTTTATGATTTATTAAAAGAAGATAATTGAGGAGTTAAAAAATACATTTCAGCCTACAATCGTGAACTAAAGAGGGAAAATGTGTCAACTGGTGTATATGCCAAGAAATGCTAGAGACTTATAGTTTTATTACTCAAGCTCCTTTTCAGACAAATGGTTGGAGACAAATATTCCCTGTACTTTAACTGTGGTTTATTTTACAAGTAAAGCTCTGTCTATGCAGCATAACTTAAAGTTAGGATTTGAATTAGATTGCCAGTTATATACCCAAGCCAAGCAATTCAAACTGTGAAGTGAAACTTGAGTTGAATTCTCCAGCTTGTATTAAGATGGAAGGCTTCTGTATTGAGACCTTCCTGTTAAAAATACAGGAAACACTTCTCTTCAGCTATTTTACATCCCAGGTTTTCTGAAATAGACCATCTCCATTTCAATACACCTTCCCATTTTTCCCATGTATATATTCTTTCTGATCAGAATATATATTCCAATTTCTTGTTCAGCAAATGTAACTACCATATATGTTTTAAAATCTAACTTTTCTACACCTTAGTTCACTTTTACAGACCATCCTTTTAGGTTTGTCATTTCAGTAGTTTGGAAACAATAGCTTATTCAAGATTTGTCATTTCAATAGTTTGGAAACAATAGCTTATTCAGGTAGCCACCTTTGATGGGAAATAGCATGGAGTAGTGCGGGGTTTCCTCAACTGTGTGTCCCTGAGACACAGTTTCACATAATGTTAATGAAAGTCTCATAGAGCATGGATTATTTGACTAGATACACGTAAGAATATTGAATTGAACAAAAACAGTTTCTTTTCCAGCAGGAATTCCCAGAACTTTTGATAAGCACTTACGCATTGTGAATCTCCAAGATAAATTTACGATTTCAGTCGTTTCAAAATTGTTATGTATGTGGAACTTCCTTTTTTATTACACAAAACTTTATTCTTCCATTTATTTAACATCCCCTGATTTAAAACAATTTATTAGCATCTCTCCTAGTTCGGACTTCACTGGGTTCACTTGGGCAGTTCTAGCATGGATTCTCTTGCGCAGTTGCAATCGGGTAGGCTGAGGACAAGTTATCTAAAGATGTAACTTGCTTGGACATTTATATAAATGGCAGTGGATGGTGGCTGTTGCCTGAGACCTCAGATGAGGCTGTCAGTAAGAACACTTAGGTATGTCTGTTTTCATGCTTGTGGCTTCTCTCACATTCTTGAAGTCCAAGAATGAAGGAGCATTCTTGGAGTCCCGGGGGAAAGCTCCATGGCTTCCAATAATCCAGTCTTGGAAGTCCCAGAACATCATTTTTGATACAGTTCCTTGCTTAAGCAAGGCCCAAAACCACCCTAGATTCAAGGGGAGGGGGAATTAGAATCTGCCTCTTGATGAAGACGTGGATATTCAGAAAGGAAAGGAATTCATGGTGGCCAACTCTGCAATTATCCACCAGACTTTAACACCTCATGAGGCACTGAAATTCTGTAGAAAAGTTAGGGTAGTGATGAATCAAAGTGTGTTGGGAAGATTGGTCTAGAAGAATTTCCCCAAGTAGGACAAATATTCTGTCATGGCCATTGTTTAAAACTGTAGGTGTATAGTATTAATGAAAACATGTCAGCTTTTAGATAATTTTATTCTTATTTTAAAATTCCCTACAGAAAAGATTGCCAGGTGAAGAAAAAGATGCCCAGTTGAATTTGAATTTCAGATAAACAGCAAATAATTTTTTAGGTGTGGTATGTCTCACATATTGGACATACTTATAAAAAAAAATGGTTGTTTATCTGAAACTCAAATTGACCTCAGACTTTTGTATCTTTATTTGCTAAATCTGGCAACACTATCTACAGATAACATATTATTCTATTGTCAGTGTTGTTACTAGAAGGCTCCGCCTGCCCCCCTTAACATTGCTACACCATTGAGTTTGTGGAGGAAAAAAAAAGATGTAACAAAAAGAGCTTAGGTTTTAGAAACAGAGATATCTGATTTCGGATCCGAACTCTGCCGGGTATGAGCCTTGTAATTGTGTTATGTGAGCTCAGCAAGCCTAAGTTTCATCATCTGCTGAGACTAGTCATAACTGCCTGGCAGAATTGCTGGGAGCTTAGATGAGATGACTTGTGTAAACACCTAAACCTGTGATTGAGGTATAACAGGCATGGAGCCCAAGTTAGTTTTGATTCATGTTTCCCCTGCTAAAACTGAGGCAAGAGGAAAATTCTCCTTAGCTTCCTGGATGGTGTTTATCCGATGAAGGATGTCATCAGGTAGAGATCTAGTTAGGTCTTTTAATTCTTGCTGGTGAATGGAGTAAGTAAGATGTCATCTTGAGAGTTGAAAGTTTGATGGGAAGAAAAATCTGTTTAAAATGATGACAACTATGCTGTCAACACTGTTATCATCCCATAAGGTCTATTATGTCATCCTATGAATTGGGTACTCAACAATATTTTTATTTTGATTTTACTTGATTGCATATCCATACTTTTATGTAGATTATTACCCAAAAGGTGTTATAGTATAATTCATTATAGGATAAATTCCATGTCTGATATTCTGATTGATCCCACCAAGAAAAATTTGGGACAAATGAAAACTGAATTAATACAGTAAAAGCAGTTTTTCTTGGATAAACCTTGAATATGTAGGGTAGTATTTAATGAACACATACTGTGATGAACACATACTGTGATAATCACTGTGAAATTCTCTCTGAAATAGGTTGTGATCGGCTCCATATTTACAGCTAGGGAAATTGAGGCTCAAATTGGCCTGAAAACAGTTACAAGGCAAATAAAGGCAAATATACTCCTCCCCGCCAACCCATCTATAACACCCCTTATTTAGGTCACCAACGGCATTCATGTCACTGAGTGCAATGAACATTTCTCAGTTCTGATATTAATTGACCTTTCAGCTGCATTCCACAGTGTTTACCATGACTCCTCTGTTTGAAAGCTCCTGTTCTGTTCTCAATAATACTTCACTCTCATGCGTCCCTCCATGTTCTCAGCCTTTCCTTTCATATTTCTTAGAGGCTTGTCTTTTTCATTAGGCATGTTTTGAAATTCCTCAAGACTGGGCCTGAGGCATCTTCTCTTCTATTTTTTCTCTCTTACCTTTAGGGGGAAAGAAAAGTGATAGGTAATTTTTGTTTTTACCTATCACTAGGTTCATGGCTGTGGTTCTTATAACAAAAGAAAGAATAACAAGAGACAATTATACAAATTTATTTAATATAAGTTTTATATGACATGAGAACCTTCAGAAATAAGGAGCCAAGGAGACAGGGAAAGCTGTGCATTTCTGTGCTAGATTTGACAAAGAAGTGAATAGTAATTGCAAAGTATGATTGGACAAAGGGAATACCATTTAATGGTACTACACCAACTTAGCAAGGCCGTTTGTGCATATTCTTCACTGTGTCCCTGATTCTTCAGAGATAATGATGTTCCTTTCCTCCAGTAATGGGGGAGGTATCTTTTAAATGAGGGTCTTACGACCTGCGTCAGGGGAGAAGGAACGGAGAGGATCAGAGAGTGACCTTCCTAGGTTTTATGACTTACTTCAAGGGATAAGGGTGATGGGAAGGTGAGAGAGACTTTCCTGCTTCTGCTGTTTTCTCAAATACCAAGGTACCATATTTTGGGATAGTATATACCATATCCTCTCTTATCTCCATCCCATGTACAGCTTCAGTTAGCACTTATCTTAGTTCTCTGGGTATCACACATCTCTCCACTGTTCACACCAGGGTTACACCCTTATTTTCACTGGTGTGCTTATTTCTTAATATCTTCATGTCTGCTTTTATTTTCTGTCAGATCCTTAGTGCCTTGGATTTAGTGATCATTTAACATAGACTTGAGGATTGAAAGAATACATGAATGAATGAACCCAAATTACCGTGACCTGAAACCTCTTTTTTTTCACTCCCTACTCTGCCTCCCAAAAGACTTTAGGCATCAAAAAATCCCAGAACTTCATTTTGTATATGAGGGCACTGGGGGCCTGAAATTCAGAGAAATTGTAAAAGTTTGGTAAAGTCACACAGCACTCAGAAGCTGGGTCTAGGACTCTGCTCTCTCAAAGATTGGGGCTGTTTGCCTCTCTATAGATTTGATCCCAGCTCACCTGCATGACTGAGCATGCTCACAAGAATGATGGTTTTCCTTTTCTGGTAATGGAAAAGTGGTCTTTAGCAATTGGATTAGCATATGTTCATTCTATAATTCATCTCTGCCCTTTAGATGCAGCCAGAATCTGAGATATGTACCTATATCACTTTCCAGCACTTTCCTTTATTGGCTTGTCTTTTATAATGACTCAGCATTTTTCATCATGTCTTGTTTTCCTCTCTTTACTGCATCTAAGAAAAATAGCCCTTTAATAATAAAATATGATAGTTCATGCAAACTTAATGGAATTCTTAGAAATTCCATATGTCTAAGGTTTAAAGTTCTGTCTTGAAATGCCAAAAATATCAGTGAAATCCTATCTAGCTAATAGCTTTTTCTAAAACCCCTCAAAAGTTTTCTCAGTTTCCATGCTAGATTCTGCACATATATGCTGTGGTTGGTGGTGTGGTGAGTGGTATTTTTTTAATTGACTGACAGAATAAATAGAGTATAAGGCCAAAATAATCCACAGCAGATGACTAAATGCATGTTAAACTTAGCTAAGAGTAAAGGTACTTGTCATTTTTAAACTTTTCTTTTGCTTCCTCTTTTTTTCTAGTGGTGGTGGAGGGTGTGGTAGGGTAACATGGATTGCCAAAGCAAGCAAAAGGGAAAGGAAAAACAGCATACATGAGAAATGTCAGGAAAAGAATCAAACAATATTTCCATTCTGTTGCAGATTTGTAGAATTATTTACTGATGGAACTGAAAAAAAAAAAAAAAAACCCTTAGAAACTATCCTTCTTACTCCTTGATTTTACAGGTTAAAATTGCAAAGGCCAGAGAAGTTTTATGATTTATCTAGCACCACACAGTTACTTAATGAAAGAACTGAGTTGAGGTCATTTGATGTTGGTTTGTCCTGTAAGGTTCAGCTTACTTATTACATTCTCTGTGATGCCTTTTATCAGTTCCCCCAGTTATGGCCATTGTTCCCCACTGCCATACAGCCTGTATTCTCTATGCACCATGTGGTGTTATATGTACCTCTTATCTGCCCCAGATTTTGAGCTCCATGAGTTCTGCAATTGCACTGCTCACATGTCAAAGAGGAAGAAGGCAAGAGGGTCATTGACGTGTCCTCTTGTGTGCTGAGGATCGCTTCACTTTTTCCAAATGTAGGCCTCTTTGCCCATCCCTGCCTATAAATTTCACCGATAGCTCTTTGGTTGTCCTGCGGTACTTTCATCTTACCTGATGTCTAAGACCCAGCCTATGTTATTGGCAATGCTTTGTTACCAGACTTGTCATCCTTTCCTGTATCTGTTACTCGTGAGTTGACCCAGGGCAGGCTAGTCTTGTTGAGGACTAGTTTTCTTTAGTCTGTGAATATCTATATTTTAAGATATTCATTCAGATTATGCAAAAGAAGTAGAAGAAAGTCTTTCTGTTTGTATATTCATTTCACAGACAAAAGAAAACTGGTCCTGAGCAAGACCAAATAGCTTATCATTTGTCATTTTTCTCTTGGGTCTCATAGAGAATGGTCTGAACTGGTGAGGCAGTAAATAAAGTGGACCATTTGCTTCCTTACAAACTCGCTGAGTAGTTTTAGTTACTGTTGTTGTCATGATTATTGCTGTTTTACTTTTGATTCTCAAGATTTTTAATCTTTTGCTCATCTAGAATTTGTTATCTAGGATTTCCTAATGATAAAATGGATTATATTGATTGATTTTTGAATGCTGAATTCTCTTTGCATACATGGAATAAATTCCACTTGGTTGTGGTACATATTTCCTTTCATATCAATGCTTGTTAAAATTCATTTGCTAATTTTTGGAGGAATTTTACAGCTATTTCATGAGAGATATTTTCCTCTAATATCAGGCACCAACATTAAAATTAGACCAGTTAATAATCCTACAATGCCACTAAGTGTTCAAATAAAAGAAAGAGTTGCACATTTCTCATTTTAAATCAATTGCTAGAAGTGATTATTCTTAGTGAGAAGTGTGTGTCAAAAGCCAAAATAATATGAAAGCTAGGCCTCTTGTGCCAGACAGTTAGCCAAGTTGTGAATACAAAGGAAATGTTCTTGAAGGAAATTGAAAATGCTACTTCAGTGAACACGTGAATGATAAGAAAGTGAAAGTTTTGTTGCTGATATGAAGAAAATTTTAGTGGTCTGAATAGAAGAACAAACCAGCCACAATATTCCCTTATGCCAAAACCTAATCCAGAGCAAGGCCCTAACTCCCTTCAATTCTGTGAATGCTCAAAATGAGGAAGCTGTAGAAGAAAAGTTGAAAGCAAGCAGAGGTTGGTTCATGCAATTTTAAAAAAGAAACCATCTCTATAACATAAAAGTTCAAGGTGAAGTAGGAAGTGCTGATGGAAAGAATGCAACAGATTATCCAGAAGGTCTAGCAAAGATCCTCAATTTTCCGTGTAGACAAAACAGCCTTATATTAGAAGATGCCATCTAAGACTTTCATAGCTAGAGAGGAGAAATAAATGTCTGGCTTCAAAGCTTCAAATCGTAGGCTGACTCTTTTGTTGGAGCTGTATCAGCTGGTGACTTTAAGTTGAAGCCAGTGCTCATGACTATTTTGAAAATCCTAGGTCCCTTAAGAATCATGCTAAATCTACTCTGTCCACGCTCTTTAAATAAAACAACAAAGCCTGGATGACAGCTCATTCGTTTACAGAATGGTTGACTGCATATTTTAATTCCACTGTTGAGACCTCCTGCTGAGAAAAAAAATTCCTTTCAAAATAGTACTGCTCATTGACAATGTACCTTGTCATCAAAGGGCTCTGATAGAGATGTACAAGATTAATGCTGTTTTCATATCAGCTAACACAACATCCATTCTGCCACGCACAAGGATCAAGGAGTAACTTCAAATTTTGAGTCTTATTATGTAATAAATACATTTTGTAAGGTAGTTGTTCCAATAGACAGTGATTCCTCCCATAGATCCGGACAAACTGAATTGAAAATCTCCTGGAAAAAAATAATTACCCTCTCTAGATGTTGTTAAGAACATTCATGATTCATTGGGAGGGGTTCAAAATATCTGCATTAAGAGTACTTTGGAAAGAGTTGATTCCAACCCTCGTGGTTGATTTTGAGGGGTCTAAAACTTCATTGAAGAGAGTAACTATAGATGTCATGGAAATCACAGGAGAACTAGAATTAGAACTGAAACCTGAAGATGTGACTAAATCACTACAATCTTACGATCAAACTTGAATGGATGATGAATTGCTTTCTATGAATGAGAAAAGAAAGTGATTTCTTGAGATAAAATCTACTCCCATTGAAAATGCTGTGAACTTGTAACAACAAAAGATTTAGATTAATACATAAATTTAGTTAATAAAACAGCAGCAGAATTTGAGAGGATTGACTCAATTCTAAAATAACTTCTACTGTGGGTAAAATGCTATCAAACAGCATCATGTACTACAGAGAAGTACTTTGCTAAAGGAAAGGTCGATGGATGGATAAGCAAATTTATTTTAAGAAAATGCCTCAGCCACCCCAACCTTCAGCAACCATTATTCCTCTGATCAATCAGTAGCCATCCACACTGAGGCGAAATTCTTCACCAGCAAGAAAATTATGACTTGCTGAAGGCTCAGATGATTATTATCATATTTAGCAATAAATAATTTAAGATATATACCTTTTGACACAATGCTATTGAACACTTAATAGATTACGGTGTAGTGTATACCTAACTCTATGTACAGTAGAAAACCCCAAAATTCTCTATGACTCACTTCATTGTGATATTCTCTTCATTTAGGTAGTCTAGAAATGGACCTGTCATCTCTCTAATTTTTATTTTTATCTAATCTTTATCTAATTTTTATTTACCTATTGATGTGGCCAAGTTTGGGTTGTGTTTCCATGTGGGCTTTTTGGTGCCATCTTAACCAGAGGCTTTGTTAGGCAGTTTATATATGTTGTTCATTCAGTCTCCACAACAGCTTTATGAGTCAGGTATTCCTACTAACAAATGAGGAGACGGAGTATCAGATCTTGTTTTGTAATAGAGAGGAACAGTATTATCCATTGTATAGGTATTCTCCTGTGCTTTAAAATGGTTCTTGATTGCTTTCCTACTTAATCTCTTCATACAGAGAGAGACCTGTTCTATGTTAGCTGTATACTCTTAAAGAAAGGGATCATTTGGTAGAAACAAAATGAAATTTCTTCATGTTGGCAGGGTATTAAGTTTCAATGCCACTGAATCTCAAATGGTAGTGGTATCCCTAGTTTTATTACTCTTAAGTAATTTTTAATTAAGTGTTTATTCCATGCACAGCTGGTTGCATCACAGAGACATGCTTCATGCCCTCCTTTGGTTCTGCTTCCCAGGGATAGCAAGCAGGGATTTCCTTGTTCAGCAGCATGACTGCAGTGAGGTAAAGACATCTTGGTTCTTGGTTTTATTTCCACAGCTAAATTGCATGTACAGTATCCTGATGAGAGGATATTGTGCTGTCACTTGCTAAAGAGGGAAGCACAAGTAATTATGTGAACCTTGTTTGACATTTATAAGCAATCTGGTCAATTCTGAGAAATGAACAAGATAGTAGATGCTTCCATGAAAGGTGGCTGATTGACAGACTAGCCAAAATATGATACCTGGTAATTTATGGCAATTTTCTCTAACAGGAGTAGATATTGAATTTATTTCAAAAGTGCCTCAAGAGTCTTTAACCTATCAAGGCATTACTGCTTTTTGCAAAGCACACACTAAAGGAAAAAAATGCTTCAGACCATAAAATAAGGATATTGTATATCTCTGTGTATGCATGCACACACATGTATATATGTGTGCATGTTGAACGGGGAAGACTTAATTTAGTGTGCTATTGAATTCATGTAGACAGATTGGTAAGATTGCATTATATTGCTTTGTGGAGGTTGCAAAATTATTCCCACTGCAGAATTTGTTAATGAAAAGAAAAGGTGAGAGTGATTTAAAGAAATGTATTTGATTTTGTTAAGCAACTCATGGGTAATTCCCTCTACAATATTTTAAGCAAATATGCCATTAAAAGCCTGCATCTCAATCTCTTTGCACAACTTCTTTTATCCTCTTTCCAATTTAAATTATAGAATAGCAATCACCTATTTTAAAATTCTCTCAGTCATTTTAACTGCAAAGTCAGAAAAATGCTGCTTGTTACTTCACTGGGCTGCTAGCATGATGTGAGAGAAGAAGATATGTTATCTTCAATACATAATATGAGAGAATCAGGATATGTTTTAATACTTTTTCTGCCATAAATTAATTGTATAACCTTTTGCAAATCATGTGCCCTCTCAATGTCTAAGTTCTTATGTTTTTAAGTTGGAATTGAAATACCTATCAAACTTACATTAAAGGGTTGAAATTGTGATAAAGTGAGATAGTATATTTGAAATCGTAGAGTCTTTTGGATTTTGCAAAACTCTCTTACCCACTTTGCACTGAGTGGCATAGTTTACAAATACAAATTTTGTTTCTATAATTTCTAGAAATTCTATCTGAATAGATGTGGACAAATGATTGACAGAGCATTATGTTGTATGAATATTATGCCTTGCCTTCACCTGCTAAGTTTCCTACATTTTAACACATAGAACTGAGAAATAATAATATGCTAACATATATGCATATATGCATTGGCAGAGGTGAGGTGACTCACTCATGGTTAGTCAAAGATTATTCAAGTTTTTTTTTTTTAATTGTCAAAATGACTGGATTAGAGTGATGGGGGCAGTGTGATCACTGATGATAAGAAAACACAGTGGTCTGACTTGTTAAGTTTAAAACACTTTAATTGTATAGACATATAATTTAGTAAAATGATATTTTTTATTTTTGAACAATATTATGTTTTCTAAGCATATTTTTCCCTTCTAGACTGGTAAGAACAGGGTGACCTAGTATTTTCTTTGGTTGAAATATAACTGACATGTTGCAAAATTCATCCTTTTAAAGTGCACTATTGAATGCCTTTTATTATACATTGTACAAACTTTATATATTGTACAACATTGTACAAACATCAACTTCATCTAATTTATTTTTATAATCCCCAGAGAAACTCCATATCCATCAGTAGTCGCTCCTCATTCCTCCCCACTCTGTACCTAGCAACCACTAATTTATATTTTGTCTTTCTGGATTTGCCTATTTTGGAAATTTCATATAAATGGAATCATACAACATGTGCCCTTTGATGTCGCTTCCTTCACTTAGCAATGTTTTCAAGATTCATCTATGCTGCATTATGTATTATTAGGTTATTCCTTCTTATGGCTGAATAATTTCCACAGTATAGATATATTTTATGTATCCATTCCTCAGTTGATGGACATTTGAATTGTTTTCATGTTTTGACTATTATGAATAATGCTTCTGTAAATACTTGTGTACAGGATTTTGTGTGAATATTTTTAAATTTGTAGACTTCATTTTTTTTTTCAGATTAATATTATGTTTACAGAAAACTTGAGCTGGCAGTACAAAGAATTCTACATACTACCTCTCTTTACTTGCCTGCCATGGCCCACAGTTTCCCCTATTATTACCTTCTTGTATTGGTCTGTTACATTGTAATTCATGAAGCAATATTGAAAAAATATTATTAACCATAGTCCATAGTTTACATTAGCTTTCACTCTTGGTGCTGTATAGTTCTACAGATTTTGGCACATTCATAATATCAGGCAACTAACCATTATAGTATCATACAGAATAATAACTGTAAGACACTAAAAATCTACATCTATTAATCCTTCTCTCCATTCCACCAAACTCCTGGCAATCACTGATCTTTTTACTGTCTCCTTAGTTTTGCCTTTTCCACAATGTTACATAGTCGGAATCATATAATTCATAGCATTTTTGGACGGGCTTCTTTCATTAATAGTATGTGTTTAAAATTCCTCTATGTCTTTTTCTGGCTTGATAGCTCATTTCCTTTTGTTGCTGAATAATATTTCACTGTAACATTGTTTTGTTTTTTTTTAACCTGTTTAAAGATATCTTTATTATTTTGATTTTTGCCAATTATTAATAAAGCTGCTATAAACATTCTTGTTCAGGTTTTTGTGTGAACATAAGTTTTCAAGTCATTTGGGTTACTTAGGCATGCAGTTGTTGAATCATATGGTAAGATTATGTTTAGCTTTAAAAAAAAAAACAGCCAAGTGTTCTTCCTTAGTGCCTCTATCATTTTGCATTCTCCAGCAAAGAATGGGTGTTTCTGTTGCTCCGTATCTCACCAGCATTTGCTGGTATACATGTTTTAGATTTTAGCCATTCTAATAGGTGTGAGGTCAAATCTCATTATTAAGCTTGCAATTTTCTGACTGCAGCAGGGAGGCATGGCTGGGGCTGTACACTCCATGGAGCTGGTGGAAGCCCTGCCCCTTCTGAGTTGGTGTGGGAGCTCCCAGGATGCCGCTGAAGCTGCCCAAACTGCAGCTACAGACCCAGGCTTCCTGCTCTACCCACAGGCAGGAGCCGGGCCCTCCTGGGAGGGGCTACAGTCACCCAAACTGCAGTTGTGGATGCCAGCCTCCCTGCGATCTTGGAGGGGGCCAGGAGCAGGCAAGACCTGTCCTCCTGGGTGCAGCGGCAGCCACTGGATCCTAGGTTGCAGACTCCACGGAGCAGGCAGAAGTTGGGGACAAGCAGGAACCCAGCCCCCTCCGAGTTGGCCAGTGGGGAGCTCCCAGGGGGCTGCTGTAGCTTCAGCATCCTCCCAGGCACAGGACCTAGGCATCTATGCAGCTTGCATCCTTGGGGCCTAGGAAGGATCCTGCCCTATCCCTGCAGGCTCCAGGATGTCTGTTCCCACTGCCTGGCTTCTCTCCTCTCCCACAGCCATCTCCAAGCAGGGTTGGAGCCAAACAGCTGGGTCCTTGAATGGCAGCAGGAGGCAGAATCCTGGGCAGAAGTGGGTGGGTCCCCAGTAAGGCCCCACCTTTAGGCCAGGGAGGGCCTGAAGGCTGTGGGCTGGGCTACCAGTCCCGTGGATGGTGGATGGGAGTGAGGACTCCTTCAGGCTTACCCATAGACCAATCAGTATGCAGTACCTCCCCTCTGAGGTCGATAAAAGCCCTGGGGTCAGCCAGATCAGGGCAGAGGATGAAGAGACAATAGGATGTCCAGCTGCAGAGAGGAGCTACCCTCTCTGCTGATAGCGGGAGACCACCGGAGGAGCAGCTACCGAGAGGAGCTACCATTTCTGCTGAGAGCCTCAGAGACCTACAGAGAGGTCTGAATGACCTGCCTGCAGAGAGAAGCTGCCTTTTCCAGGGCCTCCTCACTGCTGAGAGCAGCAGAGGTAGGGAGGACCAGTGAGCAGAGGGGAGCTATCTTCTCCAGGGCCTCCTCTCTGCTGAGAGCTGAACACTTGATGGGTGGACCTGCCTACCTACAGAGGGGGGCTACCCATTATGGGTCTCCTCTGAGATGTTCTAGCACTAAATAAAGCTCCTCTTCTTTACCCTTCACTTGTCTGTGTACCTGGTATCTCTTATCCCATTCTCCCTGGACACAGGACAAGAGCTCCAGCAAAAGCAACACTGGCCACAGAGGTTTTCAAGAAGAAAACTGACACCCCAAAGATCCTATAACAGTATGATGTTGAGCATGTTTATGTATGTTTATTTGCCATCTGTATATATTTGGTGAGATGTCTGTTCATATCTTTTGCCCAAGTTTTAATTAGTTTATTTTGTTTGTTTTTTGTTGTTAAGGTTTAAATGCACATATATTTTTAATTTGGAGGGGTATATACCTAGGAATGGAATTGCTGAGTCATATGTTAATTCTATGTTTAACGTTTTGAGGAACTATAAAACTGTTTTTGAAACCAATCGTACCATTTTAACTTACCAACAGCAAAATAGAAAAATTCTGATTTCTCTGGATCATTGGCAATACTTGTGATTTTTAGTCTTTCAAATTACAGACGTCCTCGTGGCTGTGACGTGATATCTCAATGTACTTTTGATTTGCATGTAGTCAGATGATTTTTTAAAATTCATTCTACCAATCAATGCTTTTGGATTGGAGTCTATTTACATTTAATATAAAAATTGATAAGGTTTACATTTGCTACTTTGCTATTTTCTATATGTTTACTATCTTTTTTCTCGTTGGTCTGCATTTCCTCTTTTACTGTCTGCTCTTGTGTTAAATCCATTTTTCTACTATACTATTTTAATTCCTTTGTCATTTATTTTACTATGTACAATTTATTTTGTTAATGGTGGCCCTAACAATTATAATAAACATCTTAACATATAAAAATCTACTCATATCAATAGAAACTTAATTTCAATAGTATAAGAAAACATTTTATTTCCTGTAGCTCCATTCTCCCTGCCATCCTTGGTAATATTGTTGCCATACAAAGTACATCTGCATAAATTGTGTTATTGTTTTAGGGCTGCTATAATAGGATATAATAGGCAAAGTAGCTTAAATAACAAACATTTATTTCTCATGGTTCTAGAGGCTGGAAGTCTGAGTTCAGAGTGAGAACCAAGCATCTAGCATGGTCAGGTTCTTGGTGAGGGCCCTCTTTCTGGTTATGTCCTCATGTGGTCCTTTTTGGTGAGGACATGCAGAAAGCAAATGAGTTCTAGTCTCTTTCTCTTCCTCTAGGGATACTAATTCCATGATGGAAGCTCCACCATCATAAACTAATTACCTGTTAAAAACTCCATCTCCTAATACCATTACATTGGGCATTATGGCTTCAACATATGAATTTTGTATGAGACACAAACATTTGGTACATATCTGCTCATCTATACAGATATATAATTATTGTTTTATGCATTTTTATCAGATGGAAAAAAAGGAAGTCTAAAAACAAATGATAAATTTATATTATCTTTTCTATTTATCTATGTAGTTACCTCTAGTGGTGCTGTTTATTTCCTTCATATGAGTTTAAGACACCTTTCATGTCATCCTTAAGGACTTCCTTTGGTATTTCTTGTAAATCACATTTGTCACTGACCAGTTCTCACAGTTTTTGTTTACCTAGTAATGAGTAATATATCAGCATGTCAATTTTGCATTCATTTTTGAATGACATATTGCTGGCTATAAAATTCTTGATTAACAGTCATTTTCTTTTAGCACTTTGAATATTGCATCCCACTGCTTTATAGCTTCCATGGCTTCTGATGAGAAGTCAGCTATTCATCTTATTGAGAATTCCTTGTACATAATGAGTTAATATTCTGCTGCTTTCAAGATTTTCTGTCTTCATAGGTGATAGTTTGATCATGTATGTGTTTGAGCCTTTAAGTTTTTCCTACTTGGAATTAGTCAAGGTTCTTGAATGTGTGAGTTAATTTTTTCCATCAAATTGAGGAAGTTTTTAGACACTATTTTTTCAAATTTTTTTCTGCTCTTTTACCTCTTCCCACTCCTTTTGTTCCCCCTACACTCATCTATCCTGCCTCTGTTGTCTAGCTTTCCATTCTCTACTTCCATGTGTTCAAGTATTTTAGTTCTCACATATAAACGAGAACGTGCAATATTTGTCTTTTTGTGCCTGGCGTATTTCACTTAACATAATGATTCTAAGTTCCAATCATATTGCTGCAAATGACATGATTTCATTTTTTATGGCCAAATAGTATTCCATTGTGTGTGAATGTGTGTGTGGGTGTATATATATATATATACACACACACACACATATATATACACATATGTATATGTATACACATATATACATATATATACACACATATGTATGTACACATCACATTATCTGTATTCATCTATTGATGAACACAAGTTTATTCTATATCTTTGCTATTGTGGTCAGTGCTGCAAGAGTGAAGGCATCACTTTGATGTATTGATTTCTTTTGGGTAGTGATGTAATTTGCATATTTATTCCCACCAAAATCTCATGTTGAATTGTAATCCCCAGTGATGGAGGTAGGCCTGGTTGTAGGTGTTTAGATCATGGGGATGGATCCCTTATGGCTGAGTGCGGTCTCTCTGATAGTGATTTCTCATGAGATCTGGTGGTTTAAAATTGTGTGGCATCTCCCTCCACATTTCCTCTCTCTTGCTCCTGCTTTTGCCATTTGACATGTTTACTCCCACTTCACTTTCTGCCATGAGTAAAAAGATCCCTGAGGCCTACCCAGAAGCTAAGAAGATGCTGGTGTCATGCTTGTACATCCTGCAGAACTATAAGCCAATAAAATCACTTTTCTTTATAAATTATTCAGTCTCAGGTAGTTCTTTATAGCAATGCAAGAACAGCCTGACATAAGTAGATACCTAGTAGTCAGATAGCTGGATCGAATGGTAATTCTATTTTCAGGTTTTGGAAAATCTCCATACAGTTTTGCATAGTGGCTGTACTAGCTTACATCCCACGAACAGTGTATAAAAAATATCCTTGTCTCCACATACTTGCCAACATCTTATTTTCTGTCTTTTTATTAATAGATATTCTGACTGGGGTAAGATGATATCTCATTGAGGTTTAGATTTGCATTTTTGTGATGACTAGTGATTTTGAGTGTTTTTTGATACACCTATTGGTCATTTGTATGTTTTCTTTTGAGAAATGTCTATTCATTTTCTTTGCTCACTTTTAAATGGGATTATTTATTTTTCTTCCCACATTGAGGTGTTTGAGTTCCTTATATATTCTGGATATTAACGCCCTGTTGGATAAATAGTTTTCCAATATTTACTTCTGTTCAACAGGTTGTTTACTTTGTTGATTGTTTCCTTTTCTATGCAGAGGTATTTTAGATTAATATAGTCTCATTTGGCTGTTTTTGTTTCGTTTGCTGTGTTTTGAGGTCTTAGTCATAAATTCCTTGCCTAGACTAATGTCCAGGAAAGTTTTCCCTAGGTTTACTTCTAGAATTTTTACAGCTTTGTGTCTTATGTTTAATTCTGTAATCCATCTTGAGTTGATTTTTATAAATGGTGAGAGGTAGAGGGTGGAGTTTCATTCTTTTGCATGTGGCCATCCGATTGTCCTGGCACTATGTATTGAAGAAGGTATCCTTTCTTCCAATATAAGGTTTTGTTGGCTTTGTTGAAGAACAATTGGCTAAAAATATGAGGCATTATTCTCCCAGATTCTCTATTCTGTTCCCTTGGTCTATATTTTCTATTTTTATACCAACATCATGTTGTTTTACTATAGCCCTGTAATATATTTTGAAGTCAGATAGTGTGATTCCTGCAGCTTTGTTCTCTTTGCTTGGCATTGCTTTGGCTATGCCAGCTTATTCATTGTTCCATATTAATTTTTGGATTGTTTTATATAATTCTATGAAGAATGATATTAGTATTTTGATACAAATTGCATTGAATCTACAGATTGCTTTGGGCCATATGATTATTTTATTGATATTAATTATTTTGACCCATGAACATGTGAAGTTTTTCCATTTGTTTGTGTCATATTCAGTTTCTTTCATCAGTGTGTTGTTGTTTTCCTTGTAAAGATCTTTTATCTCCTGTGTAAAATTTTATTCTCAGGTATTTTATATTCATTTTTTGGATGATTGTAAATGATAATTCATTCTTAATTTCTTTTTTAGCTAGATCATTATTGATAGATATATATATGTATAAAATGTGTATGTGTGTATATATATATATATATAATGTGTGTGTGTATGTGTGTGTGTGTGTGTATATGTATATGTATACACACACACACACACACATACACACACACACCCTACTGGTTACTGATTTTTGTGCATTGATTTTATATACTGTAACTTTATTAAATTCCTTCATCAAATGTAAGGGGTTTTGGTGAAGTCTATTTTTTTTAGATAAAAGATCATATCATTAACCAAAAGGGACAGTCTGACTTAGTTTCCACTTTAGATGCGTTTTATTTCTTTTTCTGTACATTTTTGGAAACATACGACATATCAAGATTGAATCCTTTTTCTGTCCGATTGTTCTGGCTAGGACTTCCAGTATTATGTTGAATAGGAATAGTGAAAGTGGGTGTTCTTATCTTGTTCCACTTCTTAGAAAAAAGGCTTTCAACCTTTCTCCATTCAATATGAATTTTAGGGTTGGCATATATAGATTTTATTATTTTGATGTATGTTACTTCTATATCTAGTTTGTTGAGAGGTTTTATCATGAAGTTGAATTTTAAAAAATGCTTTTTCTAGATCTATTAAGATGTTCATATGGCTTTTGTCCTTCATTCAGTTTATGTGATATATCATTCTTATTGATTTGCACATGTTGAGCCATCCTTGTATCTCTGGTATAAATCCCACTTGATTATGGTGTATTACCTTTTTGATGTGTTACTGGATTTGGTTTTCTAGTAATTTGTTGAGGATTTTTTTCCATCTGTATTCATCAGGAATATTGATTTTTAGTTTTCTTTTTTATATGTGTTCTTGTGTGGTTTTGGTATCAGGATAAGGCTTCATAGAATGAGTCAGGAAGAATTGCTCTTTGATTTTTTGGAATATTTTCAGAGGGATTGGTATTAATTCTTTGTACATTTGTTCAGATTTAGCTATAAATCCATCTGGTTCTGGACTTTTTTTTGGCTTGCTTTTTTTATGTGTGTGTGTGTGTGTGTGGGAGAATTTCATGACTAATTTAATTTAGCTACTTGTTATTGTTTTGTTCAGGTTTTCTATTTCTTCCGGATTCAATCTTGATATGTTGTACGTTTCCAAAAATGTATACATTTCCTCTTGATTTTCCCATTTTTCAGTTCATTAGTAGTCTCTGATCTTTTGTATTTCTGTGGCATAAGTTGTAATGTGTGCTTCTTCATTTCTGATTTCATTTATTTGGGTCTTCTCTCCTCTTTTCTTGATTAGTCTAACAATAGTTTATTAATTTTATTGCCCCTTGGTATTTTTGTAGTCTCTATTTTGTTCCAATCTGATCTTTATTTTTTTTCTAATTTTGAGTTTAGTTTGTTCTTGCTTTTTAGTTACTTGAGGTGCATTGTTACACTGTTAATTTGCAATCTTTCTCATTTATTGATGTAGGCAGTTAATATAGTAAATATCCTTTTAGCACTGCTTTTGCTGTATCCTGCAGGTTTGGGGATGTATTTCTATTTTCACTTGTTTCAAGAAACTTTTTGATTTTATCTTAATTTCTTCATTGACCCAATCATCATTCAAGAGTATGTTGTTTAATTTCTATGTATTTGTATAACATCAAAAGTTTCTCTTGGTATTGCTTTCCAGTTTTATTACATTGTGATCTGAGAAGATACTTAATATGACTTTAATTTTTAAAAGATTTTTTGAGACTTGTTTTGTGGCCTGATATATGGTCTATCATAAAGAATGTTCCAATGCTCATGAATAGAATGTATGTTCTGGAATTGTTGATTACAATATTCTGTAAATGTCTGTTGGGCCCATCTGGCTTAAAGTCTAATTTAAATCCAATGTTTCTTTATTAACTTTCTGTTTAGATAATCTGCCTAATGCTGAGAGTGAGATTTTGAACTCCCTGATTATTACTATATTGCTGTCTCTCTCTTTAGATGTAGTAATATTTGTTTAATGAATCTGGGTGCTCCAGTGTTGAGTGCGTATACATTTAGGATTGTTATGTCTTCTATATCGATTGCTTTGTCATTATGTACTGAACTTCTTTGTTTTTTTACTGTTTTTAAAGTCTGTTTAATCTGATGTAAGCATAGCTACTCTTGCTCACTTCCAGTTTTCATTGGCATGGATATCACTTCAAGAAGTGATGGATACCCTATTTACTCTGTCGTGATTATTATATATTGTATATCTTACGTACCCTATAAATATATATACCTACTGTGTACCCATAAAATTACAAAGAAATAAAGAAGAAAAAAAGAGAGGAAAGAAACTGTTTAAATGTCTTACTTTCAGTCTATATATACCTTAGCTGGTTTACCGGTAAGGTGATTTTCTTGTAAACGGTGTATAAGTTGCACCACATTTTCAAACCTGTTTAGCCATTCTATGCTTCTAAGTGGAGAATATAGTTTGTTTACATTCAAGGTTATTATTGATATGTAAGACTTTGTTCCTGTGATACTGTTCATTGTTTTCTGGTTGTTTTGTATATTGTTTCTTTTTTCTCTTATTGATTGTTGTGATTTGACAGATTTCTGTAGTGGTATCATTTCAGTCCTTTCTCTTTTTTCTTGTATGATTGTTTTCCCAGTGAGTTTTATAATTTCTTGTGTTTTCATGATGGTAAATGCCATATTATTGCTTCCAGGCTCAGTGCTCCCTTGAGCATTTCTTATGGGGCCAATCTAGTGGTAACACATTCTCTCACCATTTGCTTTTCTGGGAAAGCCTTTATACTCCTTCATTTAAGAAGGGTGATTTTGCTGGGTATAGTATTCTTGATGAACATTCTTTTTTCTTCTAGCACTTTAAATATATCTTCTCACTCTCTTCTGATATGTAAGATTTCTGCTGACAAATCTGCTGTTAGTCTGATGGGCTTCCTTTATCATCATTGACTAAGTGATTTTCTCCTACTGTTTATAGGGTTTGCTCTTTATCTATAACTTTAGACAGTCTGAGTATAATGTGCCATGGAGAATATCTTGTTGCTTATATCTGCCTAGAAATCATTGAGCCTCCTGTATCTCAATGTTGAAATCTCTTGCTATACTTGGGAAGTTTTAATCTGTTATTTCATTAAATAGTTTTTCTACTCCTTTCATTTTCTCTTTACTCTCAGGGATACTAATAATTTGAATATTTGATTGGTATGTGGTCTCTAATGTCATGAAGGCTTTGTTCTTTCTTTATAATTATTTTGTTCTTTATTTTTTTCCTTACTGAATTATTTCAGAAGACTTGTCTTTAAATTCTGTCTTTCTTTGACCTGATCTAGTCTATTTTTAATAATTTCAAATGTATTTTGCATGTCTTTTAATGAATTCTTTAGTTCCAGAATTTCTTTTTTTTTTAATTATCTTTACGTAAGTTTTTAATTCATATTTGGAATCATTTTTTTTTCTGATTTCTTTGTAGTGTTTTCCAGAATTCTCTTGTATCTCACTAAACTTCTTAAATAATTTTTATTTTTATGTGGGATTTCAAAATGTTCTTCTTGAGTAATATATATTGCTTGAGAATTATTATATTCCTTTGGAGCTATCATATTTCCTTACATTTCTATGTTTCCTGATTCCTTATGGTGATAGCTATATATCTGGTATAATAGTAATTTATTCTATTTTTTATTGACTTTCATGGGGAAATTTTTCTGAAAAGTATATCTATTATATTGGTTGGATAGGGTATTTTGACTTTAATTCTTGGTATGTGCAATAGTGTAGTCTCTGTAAGATTTATTTAGCTGTAAACAGTATTAGTGGCATCTGTGATTTTCTTGGTAGGTTACAGTGCAGTTATTAGTGAAGGCTGTGATAAAGTAGTGCTGGGGATTGGGAGCTAGGAAGACCAGGTAAGCCAGTCTTCAGTCCATAGTGTTAAGCAGTGCACTGAGTGTGTACACCTTTGTGCCCTAGGATGGTGTACATTGGTATCTGTGTAGGTGGTTACCAGTGGCTGATTCTTGGGCCTCCAAGTGGCTTCCTTGGATACCAGTAGTGGCAACAGTGGCCTGGGTGGTTCTCAAGCCCCTGGGCAGTGGGCGTGGTGAGCAATAACTGTGGCAGTGATAGGATGATTCTCTGGGTCCTGGATAGTGTGCATTAATACTGGCAGTGGCTGTTATGGGCTGGGCTAGCCAGTCTGTAGGACTGGGTATCAACTGAGGTGGTAGTGGCTGAGAGTTGAGGCCCAATCTGAGGGCTTGAGTGAGAGGAGAGCTTAGGTGTCCTAGCTGGTGAATTTGGCTGGTCAGGACCCCAGGATGTGTGCTCTGTCTTGAGGGATTATAAAGCCAGATTTAAATGGACTTGTGCCCAGTGGTAAGAGCAGAGTGCTCAGGTGAGGTATGACATCAGCCACACTGAGGTCCTGGCACTGGAGAGGGTGAGACTGGCCTCAGTGGTCACATTCTGGACCACTGCAGCACCAGCCACAGGTGGAGAACATGGTGTCCCTCTCATGCCCCAGCCCAAAGGGGCTTACCCCCAGCCTTGGTTGGAGTAGCCTATGCCTACCTCATACCCACTTCACATTCCCCTCTCTAATTGCAGGAGGCTCAACCCAACTCAGGGGTAACTCATAATCTTCTCATGTCCTGGTCTCCATCCCTGCAGCACTCACTTTTCCAGCATCGGCATATCTCACTCACTTCTTAACTCAGCTGTGAGAGATCTTCCAGACCCAGTAGTGACAGCCTAAGTTTCTGTAATGCCTCAGTCCTGGTACTGCTGCACTCCAGGAGAGTGTGCAGTCTCCCAAAGACAGTTTGAAAATGGCACCTTGCTGTAGCTGCTTTACACGTTGTCTAAGAAAACGTGTAAGGGCCAGCAGGAATTCCCTCCCTGGAGCAGTTCCATCCTACTGTGTCCCACTCTCCTGGCAGCTCCCTATATTTGTTTCAGGCATTGGGTTCTCCCATGGACAGGACTGCATGATTTTATGGTTGGGATGTGGGCTGCCAGAAGTCTCTCGCTCACCAATTCCCCATGTTGGAAAGTCACTTCAGGCTTCTGGCCTATCCAAGCCAGGCAGGCTGCCTCTGTCTCTTCCCTTTCCCTGCTTTTCTTGCTTCCTGTCTCTTCTCTATGGAATTCCAGCATTCTTTCTTGGATAATGTATTTGAAGTATGACTGTCTATATACCATGTTGGTTCTTGTAAGTGGAAAAGGTGGGTGTGAAATGCTTCTAGTCAACCATCTTGAAACCTAAAGGGAAATAAAATTCTTTACCCAATTTTTTCACAGCATAATTTTGAACATTTTTCAACTGCTTTATTTGCCATGTTCTTTGCTATTGCTTTTCTGAGCTTCTGCAGCTTCCTGAAGGGGTCATGTTCCCTTTCCCACATAGTTGTTGGGACATACTGTTTCATTTCCCTGAAAATTCTTTCAGATTCTCCTTTTGCCATCTTTCTATGCATGAAAGCTTCTAGTCCTTCAAGCAATTCTTTACATATCTTCAAAGGTGATTTTTTTTCTATTTGTTATAGGAAACAAGATGTTCTTTCCACATGTTTCTTCCATAGTGTTAGGCTATTTCTTGGTGCCTTGCTGCTACAAATATTTCCCACCCTCTTTTGCCACATAATGATCATATTACTTTATAAAATGAAAATATAGAGAATATAAATACTTGTCTGTCTCACAAATGTTAGGAGGTTTTATTGACTATAATTCCTGCCAATTTTAGGGTAGCGAAATATTCCCAAATCTATTCTTAATTTATAATTTAAAAATCTTCTTCTAGATTGGACCTTCTCCTTTCTCATCACTATAACAAATATGTCTTATACCATGCAGCAGAGACATTGTCAGGAGAAAAAGAGAAACGAGCCCTTGATCCAATATTCAACTCTGATTTAAGAAAATTCTCTCCTTGAAAGTCTCATGAAATCTTGACACTTTCTCATACCCATGGGAAATAACTAGATGGATCTGTATGCTCTTGACACTTTGAAATTAATGGAATCTTTCACTTCTACCAACATAGATTAAATGAATATCATATTTATATAAACCCCACTTATCAAGGGAAAAAGTGAAAGTTAAGAAATTTTCTAATTTGTTTTCTGGTGGCCCTGTTTAATCAAAAGCATATGAAAGGTGTTTGTTGGCTATAACAGTACTTAAATCTGGAGAAAAAAATGGAAAGAAATACTAACTAAAACATATTTGATTCTATGTTATCATCATGTGTGCTTATAGCACATGTTGATCAGTTAGATTTGCTCTCCTAAGTAGATATTAAAATGAATGAAATCAGTAATGTAAAAATGATCCCAGTGAATAGGAGGAGTCAGACATCAAAGACTTGAGCCCATAATTGATAATGTACTAAAACGGAGAAGGCTGACCAAGTACAGTTGTGTCTGGTAAATTACGGTGCTGGAGTTTCAGAGAGATTAAAAATCACTTCCCAGGGTAGATGAAAAATGAGAAAGAAGAAAATGAGAGGTTCTAAACTATCTCAAGAATGGATATACACAGAGTTGTTTCCTATGTTAGGCTAGGTTAGGCTATGCCGTGGTAACAAACAAATCCTAAAATATCACTGATGTGACATAGTAAAAGATTGTCATCCACATTATACTACCATACAGCTCTCTTCAGTAGCTCTCTTTCATGTGATGACCAAGGGACCTAGAATTTTTCTGTATTTCATGTGGAACAAATGACTCCCACTAAAACCATTAGAAGAGAAGAGAAGCTTGCAGAACACGCCACGTATTTGAAAGTAATTTACATCTCCTCTAGCCATGTGTCATAGACCAAAGCTCAGTGAGGTGGCCCCAGCTTAGCTACAGTAGTGGTTGTTACTTTACCTGTGTGCTCTGGGTTTGTAGACATGGAATCATTATCTCTGCCTCAGTTTTCAAGATTTTGAGGAAACAATGCTGCATTGGCATGTGAAACATGTGTGAAAGCCCCTGAAAAGAATTTATTGTCAAAGTAAAGAAAAGATTTATTGATGAAAATATTGGTGAAATATGGAAGCAAAATAAACTAATAGTTGAAGTTCAAAGGCAATATTAGCACTATATGTTCTTAATAGAATTGTGAACTGCTTGAACTAATATGCCAAGCTTCACATAGAGAAGCCTGATATATTTATTAGTTCAAGAAGTTTTAAATCTTCTTTTATGTAGATAAAAAAGAATAATTTGGGCATATGCTATTAGCATTCCCATATTAACATCTAATGCATTTTGACCACAGGATTTCCATCTACTATTGTTACCACATTTAAAATCTCTGGTCTGAGATTTCATCCTCAGTAAGAGGATTGGAAATAGTCTCTAAGGTCACTCACATTTCTGCCATTCAGTGATTCAATGTTTTCTTCCACTTTTGTGTGTATGTGTAGGTTGGGGCATTTAATGGTAGATTTGATATAAACTTTGTAACTGACAGGAGAATTTTTCTTTGGGAAGAAAATTGTTCAGGCTAAAAATGACTGTTTTCCAATCCAATGTACATTGTTCACCAGAATTGAATTTTTAAGAATTCTATTTGCCATCTGTTATTTCCTTTGCTCCAATGATTATATATACATTTTTTATTTTATTGAAATGCCAATTACATTTTTCTTGAGTAACTTTTTCGAAAGACAAAACTCACATTCTGAGAGTTCTAAAACTCTACTTATTATAGTTTTTATTGCTTTTCTTTCTTGAAATGTTATTAATCTCTTGGGTTTAGAGCTTGTTAAAAATGGCATTTTGCAAAAGTACAAAATCAAAGGATATTATTCTATAAAGTGTATAGGCATATTTTTTTACTAAAGTTTAATCTAGCTTGTAGATACGACTTTTAGAATGTGTGTTCTCTGTTATTGTTCTGTGAACAGACATACATGGTGGGATCTGGTTCTGTGTTTTATTATTTCTGTGACCTCTTAAATAAGTTACTTACCTTTCTATGCATTCCTTTTCTCTTCTTTAAAGTATTAATGATAATCATTAATATTTTAATTTTATTCCATCAGCAATTAAGAGAACCATCATTATTTAATCTTATTTGTTAATTCCTCCCCCCACCCCACCCCCAAATATCTTTTCATGGAAACGGAAACAAGGCAAATTTCTTCCATTATATTGTTAAACTTAGCCTAGCTTTCAAGGGCAGGGTATGAGGACACAAGTTTTCTGTCACTACCCAGAGTGAGTATTAAGCATTACCATTCTCTTGAGGATCTAGTTATAATGATATCTGGGTTTAATTTTGTGCTTTGTTTATGAATCACTGCTTAACACAGTACCAGGCACATGAGTACTTTGTATCTAAATACTGAATAGACCAGAATATTTTTACAATGAAATTATAGGCCCCTACTAACAGAGAAGTCATAATACATAAGAACTTAGTTTGAAATTTTTCTAGGATACATAATCATATTACTTGAACATTCATTGTATAAATTTTAAAATTTGGCAGTTTTGTAACCATAGCACATCCATCTAGGAAGCAAACAATCAACTTCAACATCGATACACTCCAACAGAGTCTCATTTAAATAAAGAAAAATGGTGAAACTTATTGACTTCAGGTTAGCAAAAGACACCTAGAGCTAAAAACAAAATATTTTCTCTAAAACATCAAACAGATTCTGTCTGCTATATGGAGGACACCTAGAAATTCACAAGAAATTACAAGAGAAATTCTCTCTTAGAAATAGCAGTAGCTAGGCATTATTGAAAAACAGAGGGGCAAATGAAAGGCTATAATAATCGGTCATCAAATATAAATCTTACATCATAAGTACATTTCATTCCTTGCAGGATAAATATAGGCTGAATCTGGAAGAAATATACATTTTTCCTCACAGATCACAACCACAGAAGGTAAACAAGGAGAAAGATACAGAGAATCTTAAAAAATAACAAGCAAAGGAGAAAAGTAAGGACCAACTCATGAAAGTTTTTCAGATAGAAAATTCCTTACTATCCCCTTTTTCCTGCCTTTTGCCCTTGGCCTCAGACTTGAAGGCTTTCAAAGTTAGTGACTTCTGAGGCCATTTTGTTTGTTTGCTTTTCTTTTCCCTTATTTTCTTTTCTTTCCTTTCACTTATTTTGCTTGAGACTCAAACATTTCAATTTTATAACAGGATGAATTTTTTTGGGTGCACCACCCCGCCCCAAACCCATAAAACCCCTTCAGTTTATCTTCTTTCTTTCCCCACACCTGGTCTTTATCATCATATTCCTTCCATCTTCTTGCCTCAGTCTTGACAAGTTGTTTCTCTTTTTTTCTATCTCTTTTGTTTCCCTCCCTTCTCTCTTTTCTTTCTTTTCCTTCTCTCCCCATTTTCCCCTTTTTTTTCTACCTGCAAGTCTTCTTCCTCATTGTTCTACTTCTCATTTTCTTCTTCATCCTCCTCCTCTTCCCCATCCATAAGTCTATATATCATGAGTGGGCTCCAGCTGTGAAGCTTTTGGAGCTTACACATTTTTCTCTGTTCTAAGCATGCCATTTTAAGCCTTTGGACAAGATTAGTTGATATTTCTGTAAGACTAGAAGAACCTTGTATACGTTTCCTAGGGCTGGCATAGCAAAGTACCACAGACTTGGAACAGCAAAGATATCTTGTTCTGGAAGCTAGATATTCATTCCTGAAAGCTAGAAATCAAAGAGTCAGCAGGACCATACTCCTCTGAAGGCATTAGGGCGAGACCCCTTCCATGCCTCTCCTAGCTTCTGATATCCTCAGGCAGTTGGCCATGTAGTTGACCATCTTATCCCTAAGTGTCTTTATGTTGTCTTCCCTCTGTGTCTGTGTCCAAATTCCCCCTTTTTATAACGACACGGTCAGGTTGGATTAAGATCTACTTTAATGTCTCATTTTAATCTGATTTCCACTGTAAAGACCCTATTTCCAAATGAATTCAAATTCTGAAGTATTGGAAATTAGGACATTATTTATTTTTTTAGGGGAACATTCATCATTAAGTCAAAATGTAAATTTTATGGTTATTCATCACGTAAGTAATAGTTCAAGCCACATAGAAAATGATTGAAAAATGGAAAGATTTTAACAACTATTATTAGAGTATCTACGCTATTGACATTAGAAGGGGTGGACATTTGTTTACAATTGAACCTAAGCGTTGAATAGATTATATTCTTTTTATTTAAACAAAATGTACTTAATAAATCAATGTTTAGCCTTTAAGCTACTATTTAATCTTTACCTTTGTTTTTCTGCTGAGAAAACCTTTGTAACTCAGTTTTCAATAAATATTTCTGAAAACAGGATTCACTTAGAGTTAATGAAACCTAAATATAATGAGTTCATTTTGCCCCTGTTAAGTTAGAGGCATGTCTGTGTATGCTACTTTAATCTTTACGTGAATGATTTTATTACTTTGCCTATTTTCATAAAGAGATGACGATTTCTATGTAAACCTTAGGAATCAGAAAACCCACAAAATGCATGCCTTAGTCCTATTTTGTTATGATAGTTTCAAATAGATAGATCTTTGGAAAGCCTCAAAGAGTAGAGTTCTTGATTCTCATTTTATACTTGTGTACTATGGTACACTTTTATACTTGCGTACCATGGTACACAAGTATAAAATCTGCGAGCATAGTTTTTCTCTACTCAAATCAAAGTGGGGAAAAAGCAAGGACTCTGAACTGAAATGGAAGCTCCAGCAGTGGGTGCTTACAACTTCAGAAAAACACTGAGGTGTGAAATGCAAAGCATGGGAGATACTGGAGGCTATTTTTGGCAATCTCTCAGTAGTGGCTGTATTCCAACAACCATAGTGGTCACCTGAGATGAGAGATTCATAGGTGGTAATAAAACTTAGATCCCAGAAAACTTCATTAAGAAGGCCCCTGCATTCCTTACTTGAACGAACTCTCAGGACTGAGGCCTTAGCTCACATAACTCTTAAATGGTTACCTTGCAGTAAACTTTTCATATCCTCTCCCATAGTTGGTGAGTTGTGCAATATTTGAAGTGTATGTGGTCAAGGCAGTGCTCTTTCATCAGGTCCATGCTGGCCCATATTTTTAGTATTCCTGGCACTAGAGCTATTAATAAAATGGCAGCTATGTAGAATAAAATAATGGTAATGCTGATGTATTTTATATTTTGATGCCATCATTGAAGCCATCTTTTCATCACTTCGCAACTCTACAAATCAGTGTCACCTCCACCCCATGAACACCCCAAATGAATGTACTTGGCTCAAAGCAACAATCCATTTTCTCCTCCTTACACTCTGGTCAGAATCAGAAGTATGAAGTTACCGTACCAGTTTGGTGGTGGTGTTTCAAAAAGTAAACCTGTAGGAATTATATTTTGAAAAGGTTGGGTAAAGTAATATGCAGGTGGTCCTTGAGTCTCTGTTTGTGACTTTTTGTGTATCTTTTTCTGTGAGAACTGAGAGATTTTAATAGATAATAGGGAATTAAATAGAATCACCATCCAATAAGCATGATGTGTGCTGTCACTGTTAATTCAAACATAATGAACAATGGCTGAATAATAATGGTTGCATAGAGAGGTCTGCCATATGCTCATTCTGGATGATTATGGCAGGATGTTTCCTTAAACATGGATGCTACGAGGTAGCCAACAGTACTCCAAATAATCAGAATTTCTGCTGCTCTCAGACTCTCTTAGGGATTTTAACATTTTCAGTTAGTTGAATCATAATGAAATCAGATACTGAAGGGTTTTATAGATGTGTATGCAGTGGAAGAAAAGTAAGGAGGGGGGAGATGAGGAGAGAAGGAGGGGAAGACAAAGAGGGAAGAAAATGAAATTCGAATGCTATTTTCCTTATACCATAAGAAGCACCTTCTGAATTACAAACAGTGTTTTCCACACCTTCTCCCATCTAAAAATATATTAAATTCTGCTCTATATAAAGCTGGAATACTAATGGCACATAGTATATTTAAGTGGACATTTCTATCTGTATAACATTCTAATATGTAATTAAAGCCAAATTACAATGTGTTCTGATATGTTAGTAAAGCCAAATGGATCCTTCAGCTTTATTCCACAAAATTAACTGATGGATTTAGTACACTCATTGACTAGATAAAATTTAGTCTGAACAAACTGACAGACTGCAAAATTAGTTCTAGTTTAATCGAAAGGGCTAGGTGTCTCACCCCAGGGAGGATACAAGGGAAAGTCCTTTTTTAAGAAAAGGACTTTAGACTTCAGAAACTCATATAATCTGAAGCAAGTCTAATTTTCTTTCTAAAGGACTTTAGACTTACTAGGATATCACCTTTATTACTTAAACCCTTGAATAAAAATCTAAAGATCTCTGAAACTTGCTTCCTCATTTATATTGTAGGAATATGGGATGGATTATGAGATTATATAAATTTAAGCACTTTATGAACTATAAAATGCTATAGAGTTCTGCTGCTCAAAGTGCGATCTGTGGACCAGCAGCATTGGCATTACCTGGGAGATTGTGAGAAATGCAGAATCTGGCCCAAGACCAGATCCACTAAATCAGAATTTGAATTTCAACAAGATCGTCAGGTGATTCATATGCATATTAAACCCTGACCGTTACTTTACTATGTGTGTATTAACTTTGAGCGCATTGTTATATATTATAGAAATCTTTGAATAACCTAAACTATTTATTAGACATGATCTCTAGAGAAATGAGATTACGGCAAACTAGCGTCCTCCAAAAAGTCTGAACCAAGGAAAAAATATGGAACCTCCACCCCACAATAAACAAAATCCAGAAAGAATACTCATATATCTCTTCAATGTATCTCCTTGGATACATAAACAGTAAGTCCAAACACATTAACCTTTTATTTTAACCTTTGTATGGCGTCAATATTATTAATTGGCATGATGACCTTGAAAGTTCACAGTGATCCAAAAGTCTGAGTTATATTACTATTATAATGGGAAAGAAGAAAATGGATTTATAGGTTTATAAAAGATTTTCATCCATAAGAGTTGAAACATATTCTTTCATTATAAAATGAATGTTCTTATATAATCAGAAGGTTTAAACCCTAATCCTTGAACATTCTGGTAATTCAAGCCTTTTACTGCACTTTCTTTCTGTTGCAAAAGTGACAGCATCAGTAGCGCTCTCTTGTACTGGTAGAGTATGGTTGAAGTATCATGGAAAATTTCAACATAGATGCTGACATTTTTATTCTTTTTCCAAAGGAGAGTTTGTTAACTGAGAGGAAAGGAAACGAAGTGGGAGAAAATGCTCTTTGTTTAAATTTTTAATCATGACAAGTTTGGGGAAACTATAACCTGTTTATTTCGCATATCACTGATACTTCTTTTGAACTGAAACTATAGTAGGTTTCATGAAGTGAAGTCCATGTGTAGCCACAATAATGCACAATCTGAAACAAGGTTTGAATGTAACCTGGTTAAAAAACAAGTAGCAAAGCTTGTCATTTTTAATCACTGATTTAGATAAACAGTTTTTTAAATCCAGGACTAAAACCCAAGTGTGACTCACATTTAATCTATAAAATGTGAAGTAAATTAGAGACTTGCTGACCATTAAATTTATTTTAAGAGAAAAGATACACACACTGCAAATGCCTTGAAATCTGAAATAAGTGGCTTAATCATATCTGCAGTATCAATGAAGATTTCTGGGTTTGTTCTGGGTTTTGACTATCCTACCTACTTTTCTATTCATGGAGTAGCTGATTCTCGCCTCTATTTCTTTCTCAAACCCTCTGCTGTTCCTAATGGCAATTAGGAATTATTTCAGTTGCAAGTAACAGAGCAGGGACTTAAACAAAAGGTCATTTAATTGTCTGACAAAACACGCGTCTAAAGGTGGGCAGTTTGGTTGGTAAATTCTCAGTGATGTCACCAAGGACCCAGGCTCTTTCTAACTCTTCATTTAGCAATTCTTAGTGTGTTTGAGTCCTCTTCTGTTAGCTGTTAAATGGTTGTCCCAATTCTTAGCACCATATCTTCACAATAAGACTCCTAGCTGAAAAGACGTGAGTAAGTGGCAGAGATTACTCACTTTACTACGTCTATTTTTATCAGGGAGGTACATCTTTTTCAGAAACCACCCTATAGAATTTCATTATGTCTCCCTGTCCCCCAACTGGTCATTGCTACTTTTAGCAAGTACTTGGCTTTTTACAATTCTCATTTGTGGGAGACAGGCAAGAAAAAACATGATTTAGAAATGGCTTATGGGCACGTCACTGAAAATATCTGACCCTATCTTAGGAGGCAATTTAATTAGCCTAATTTAGAGGTTTTCTAGATATCATCTACTTTTAAGTATGTTCTGTATCATTACATCAATCTCTAAAGTGCATGTGAATCACTTGATATTGCTGAAAGATTATATGACACAGTAGAACTACAGTGGGGCCTGAGAATTTTCATTTTATAGCTAACAGAAGAAGCATTTTACAGCTAACAGAAGAAGCTCTTAGGTAATGCCAAAGCTGCTCAATGAGAACCACACTTTGAGTAGTAAAGTTAAATATTGTCTGTTCTATCATATTTAAAAAATTTTGGTCTCAGTATAATTGTGCCTACCCACAGTCTCATCATTTAATTTCTTTCTTCTGTCATTTTCTGCATCGAGCAGTATTTTTTCTTTGTCATTTTTTTTCACTTGTCCTCAGTCACTTTTGATGAGACAATGGATGTGAAGTGCTTAGCACACATAAATATTAGCTACAAATTCCTTTAATCTTCTCTTTTTCTACTCTTGCTTAATTTATGAAAGATTGTTTACTTTCTCCCTTTCCTCTTTTAAAATTCCATTTATGGCTGGACATAGTGGTTCATGCCTGTAATCCCAGAACTTTGGGAGGCCGAGGCGGGCAGATCACTCGAGGCCAGGAGTTCGAGACCAGCCTGACCCAACATGGAGAAACCCCATCTCTACTGAAAATACAAAAATTAATCAGATGTAGTGGCAAGCCTCTAGTCCCAGCTACCAGGGAGGCTGAGGCACAAGACTCACCTGAGCCCAGGAAGCAGAGGTTGCAGCGAGCTGAGATCACATCATTGCACTCCGCTCTGGGCAACAGAGTAAGACTCCATCTCAAAATAAATAAAATATAAAATAAAATAAAATTACATTTGTGAGGGAAAACATAAGTATCCAAAGTAATAAATGTAAGTTTAGTGGTAGTGATAGTCTCATGTCAAAGAAAAGACAAACTTCATGTTATATGAAAACAAATAGTAATAGAGAATAATTTGCAGGCTATCTCTAACACTGATGGAAAGGCTGAGCATATGTTCAATGAATTGTCACAGAATTCCCTGTCCAGATGGACACTTCTTTCTCAAATTAAACTTGTTATTCCTTAACTACAGCAGTCACAGGAAATAAAACACTATCTCTCAGGCAATATTATTGTTTTCTTGTTTTGTTTAATTATACGTGTAAACTAGAATTACTTAACAACTATTTGCAAGATTTCAGTTACATTGAAGGCTAAACAGAGTTTTGGGGATCAACAAGGCATCATTTACACTCATGATTTCATTGGAAAATACATTTTGACTCTAGTCAGCCAGTTTACACGTATACATTTAAGTATGTTAACTTATTCCTCAAAGATAGCTTCTAGCCTGCAAGTGGTAATGTCCAATAGAGTTGCCTGCAATGATGGTAATATGCTAACCACACTGTCCCATGGGGCAGCCACTGGTAACATGTAACACATAGCTAGACCAACTTAAAAAATGGATTTTTAGAATTTATCTCAGTTACTGCACATTTAAATTTAAAGAGATGTTTGTGACTGGTGACTGTCATATCAGACAGACAACTCCAGCAGCACTGAAAGGTTGTGGATTTTGTTTGTTTTGGCCCAACTGATTGTTTCTGGAGGTTAACACCTCCTTCTTGTATACACTTCTTTCTAAGAGTCCACTTAGATTTTATAAACAAAACTGTGAGATATAAGTGGGGCTAACCTCACTAATTATAGATTTATATATAGTAAAAAAAATGCATAATGAGTATTTTGGCTACTGGAGGATACAGCTTTGATAGAAATTCTTGTGACAGGATAAAGCAAAAAAAATAGGAGCTAGTAATAATATTTGAACAATAATTCTCTTTTCTGGGTTGAAGAATTCATTGAACTTTATAATTTTATGTCCATCTAAGTGTAAATTATTCCATTTCCATTAATATATCATCATCTAATTAGTGTCCATAACATAAATTATCAACATGACTTTTTATTAGCATCATTAATTCACTCATTTATTACGCATACTACACCAACTTTCAAAAGGAGCAGGAGCTTATTCATTCATGTCATCACTTGGCTTTGCTTGAATCAGTTCCAGTTCTTTCTGAAAGTTGCTGTAGTATTTGTCAGGATATTTGTAACACACCTTGAATACGGCTTCTTACAGAAGAAAAAATGCTCAGCTGTAAACCTCACAGTCTTTATATTTTATTATACCTGTCCTCATCTTATTACTCTTAGTCTCAGTTTTTATTTGATGAGTTTTTTTTCAAGTACTTACATTTTGTTAGTCTCTTAGAAAGCTTAAAAAGCTACCTTAAATTCTAGTAAATATATTTATTTAAGATAGGGTAAAAATCCACCATTAAAAGCAAATAAATATATTGAGATAAATACTTATTAGAGCTTGATGGAATCAACATGTATATATTTATATTTATATATTATACACATATTTGTATGTATATATTTGTAACCCTTTGGAATTAGTTTTGGAGCTATATATCCGAAACGATGCATGATACATAAATGAACACTTGATCTAGCCATTCTACTTCTTGATATTTTTCCTAAGGCAATAATTAAATGATATAGAAAGATATATAAAAGCATGTGCATTATATTTTTATTTTTAACAAGTGTATATAAAACTTTTAAAATAACATAAATGTGCACCAATAAAATATTGAATTAGTAAATTATACATGTAAACTTGAATATTAGGTATTATTAAATGATCACATATATATTTGTTGACACTGAGAGATGGTGATATGTAAAGAAAATTGGATTACAAAATAGTAGTATGTATAAAAAATCTTGTTTGCTTTAAGAGTGTGAATATTTATATTTTCATTAAATCATATGGCTATATTTTAATGGTGGTTATCCTTGTGTAGTAGGATTAAGAATGAATGATTTTAAATTTCTTTGTTATTTTTCCCCTTAAGTGTTAACAATATATATAAACAAGCATGATTATCAAGTGGTATATTATTTTCTTCTTTTTTGTTTTTTGAGACAGAGCTTCACTCTTGTTACTCAGGCTGGAGTGCAGTGGCGTGATCTCGGGTCACAGCAACCTCTGCCTCCTGGGTTCAAGCAATTCTCCTGGCTCAGTCTCCCAAGTAGCTAGGATTACAGGCACCTACCACCATGCCTAGCTAGTTTTTTGTGTGTTTTCAGTAGAGACAGGGTTTCTATGTTGGTCAGGCTGGTCTCGAACTCCTGACCTTAGGTGATCCACCTGCCTCAGCCTCCCAAAGTGCTGGGATTACAGGCGTGAGCCACTGTGACCACCCAGCTGGTGTATTTTCTTACAGCCATACCAATGGTTAAAATGAGCTATTTCCTTACCGTTTGAAAAATAGCCAATATCCTGAGTCCCTCTGCAAGCATAACCCTGTCTCTGCTACCCTGGCCATCTAGACCCCTCCTCCCAGACCGCCTACATCCCAGCTTATGATTTTGTCTCTTAAATCATGAGTGTATGGTTTATACACTACTTCAAATTCTAAATAGGGGCTGTACATAATCAAAATGATTACAGTTTTGGAAAGGGTGTCTTCCAAATTAATAAAACATTTTAAAAGGTTTGTGTTATGTTGTATTTAATTGGAAGTAATAGGGACTGTGTAAAACAAGGATATTTATTAGTACCATAACTGGAAGTTGAGTTGGGTGATTGGCCTTGGTTATTGTTAGTAACTTAATGATACCTTCAAAGATAGAGAATATCCTATCCTGCTTCTCTGTCATCATAATGCTGGCTTTGCTCATGGTTCCAAGGTGACTGCCAGTGACTTTTAAGGGTAGCTATTTTCTTACTTTTTTCCAATAGGAAAAATGAGGAGAAAATTTTTTCCCACATATGATATGTGACAAAGTGTACTGCCTAGGGTATTATCAATAGAATTCCTGGACTTACTGCCTGAGACTAATCACGATCTAACTGTTGTCTGGGTACAGGTCTCCATTCTCTGAATCATGTGGGGGGTGTAGTGGATACCTGAAAAAACTGAGTTTCACACTGTGAAGAAAAAAAGTGTGGGGTAAATGTGTAGGCAAACAGTGGTGTCCATTTCAGCTGCTTACCGATTTGGTTGTCCAGACATTTCACTCTGGTGGAAACTATTATTTCTTTGCAGTGTACACATGCACACAGTCTAACGCAAATAACACCATTATATAAAAGTGAATGGACTGTAGCATTTAAGATCAACATTACTACTTTATTTCAATAAATAAATATTATAATCAATTGAAATGTATTCATTTGACTTATAAATCACCTTTACTACTGCAAGCCTAGGATTATAGTGCCAGTGGGATCACACACATATACATATACACACAGTCAAAACTGACCTTGAGAAAAGCATTTGTGTGCAAGCAGCATATTTATGAAGTACAAGAATCAGTAATAGGGGAATGGGAAATAATTATGGCAAAGAAAGGGCAGCCAAAGTGAATTATTAAGCATGTCACTGTTATAGGCATTGGAGTAAGGAGACTTGGGGAAATGACACAATATACAGTGTCTCTGAATTATCCCACTTGAGTGAGGGAGCTGGGGAATTTATACACCAAATTCCATCATTTATTTGTTGAGGGCTTGCTCTCAGGGGTTTTAATTCTCCATCACTTCTAGTTTGGTACACATACAGGCAGAGGAAGCTTCTGAGATTCTGCAGGGAGAACTCTTGGCACAGAGATACAGATTCTGACAGTTAGAAGTCGTAAGATCACCATGACTTGATGGGATCTGAGCTATATGGGTGTGACTTTGACAGTGTTCGTTACATTCACATGCATGCATATATTCATATGATATATCTATTTGTGAGATTGCATATGTATATGTATGACAATTATGGTTACTATTATATTTTCTATACACAAATGAGGAAACCGAGGCACAAAGACATTAACCTGTTCATGATTGCACAGTTAGTGATTGGCACAATGAGAATTTAACTTCAGGTTGCTGATGCCTGGTCCTATGCCTCTTAATTACACTATTGGAATTAGAATACATTTTTTTTTCCCCTCAGTGAAACTGTTTTACAGCATTAGATTATTGTAAACAGCCTTTTTACCACTGTTTTCACTTTCCTGCATGTCACCCTAGGCCTTGGGGCAAATGTCACACTGCGCTCTGGGATAGGTTATCCTGTACAGAATCCAGACCTTTTATGGCCAGTATTAACATTGAATTAGAATTTTCATTAATTAATAACCTTTTAAGTACAGCATGTCTTTGAGCTAATGTAATCAGGAAATTAATTTCAAATGACTGTGGTACTGTGTCACTGAGGCCACAGAGTCCTAAAAAAGGTTAGAAAATGCAGACGGTGACTCTCAGCATGAGTTTTCTTGCGCAGCAAACACGTAAAAATTTAGAAACCCAGTCAAGCACATATTGTTTATTTCTGCTTTAATATATATTCTCCAATAAACAAGCCAGGTGCCTGGTAGCATCTGCTTTATTTTACTGTTACACATCTTTTATTTGACACTTCAATATTGCCTTTGGTATTGTTGTCTAATACACTTCATTATCTTAAAGTATATTATTTCCTGAGTTTGACAGCACATTTAGCGTTGTACAATATGTAAAAAGGGAAAGTCCCATTCTGAGCACTGGTGGTTGTCATAGTTCAGCTCCATTTGGTGTGCTGAGACAAATGGCCAGTAAATGGAAGTGTACGTGGATGGGTTTGAGAAATGGGTGGGCCGAAAATGGAAGTTGAGGGAGCCTACCTGTGTCTTGTCTTAATAGCTCTTTCACCAATGTTCTCTTTGAGTAACACTGAAGTCCAGCGAAGATCTCCTCCCCATTCCCCTCCTCCTCTTTCTCCTCATCATCATAATCTTGATTATTTCTGCATTGCAGAGGGAGTGATTAAGAGAGTGGGTTTTGTACTCATACTCCTTGTGCTCAAGGCCCAATTGCTTCATGTATTTATTTACTTTTATATTATGATATATGTGCTGGATGGAGCTGGCTTGCACCAGCTTGCAAGAATTGATTTTGCGAATCTCTTCCAACTTCATGTTCAGTCATGTCGTGTTGGTAGCTTGAAATACTTGTGTATACATCACTAGCTAGGTCAAGATACAGAGTATTACTCTAAAAATGTGTTCTCGTGACCCTCCCTGGCCTAAATTATTCCCATATGAGGTTATCCCTATTTTGACTTCCGTAACTTTCAGTTAATTTTGCATTTGTGGAAATTTGTGTAAGGAAACGTCAGCATGTCTTCTTTTGAACATGATTTCTTTCGTTCAAGAACATGTCAGTGAGAGTCATGCATGTTTCTGTATGTAACTGTGCTTAACTCCTTTTTTGTTTTTGGTATAAAGTGTGCTGCTCAATATGTTATATGATAGTCCATAACCATGTGTGACCGTTGAGTTCTTGAAGTATAGCTAGTGAAACTGAGGAACTAAATTTTTAACCAAGGAACTAAATTTCATAGCATGTATGTGCTCCAAGTGTAAAATACACATTAGATTTTGAAAAGAGTATGTAAAATATCTTGACATTTTTTTGTACGATCACTTGCCAAAATTATACAACTGATAATTTTTTGATTTATTGTGTTAACTAAAATATGTTACTGAAAGTGGTTTCACCATGTATTAACTTGGGCTGTGTAACAAATTATGACAAACTTGGTGGCTTAGAACAACAGGAATCTATTCTCTCATTTTTCTGGAGACCATACAGCTGAAATTAAGAAGTCAGCAGGCTTAGTTCCTTCTGGAAGTTCTGAGGGAGAAGAGTTTGCATGCTTCACTCCTAGCTTCAGGTGGTTGTTGGAATTCTCAACATTGCTTGATTTGTAGACACATCACTCCTGTTTCTGCCCACATCTTCACATGGTCTTCTGTGTCTTTTCCTTTTCTATCCCTTACAAAGAGACTTTTTATTGGATTTCAGGCCCACCATAATCCGGGATAATCTCATCTTGAGATCCTCACCTGTGTACCAAACACACATTCCAAATAAAATCCTATTCTAAGGTTTTCTATATACAACTTTTGGGAGGGGCATTTTTCAACATACTACACACCTACTTTTTCTTTTGTTTGCTTTTTAGTTTATTTAATGTAACTACTAGAAAGTTTAATATTACCTATGTGGCTTCCATTGTATTTCTATTAAACAGTACTGCTATATGGTATCCCATCATATGAGTATACGTTAATGTACCTTTTCATCAGTTTGAGATTATGTTAGCTGTCATGTCTTCAAATACTCTCTCTCCTCATTTCATCTAGGGCTGCAAGCACATTTGTGGTAAAACCATTTTCTGTATTATGTGCTTCCTTTATTCTTAAATTTCCAGGCCAGGTTGGTGGCTCTCATACCTGTAATCCCAACACTTTGGGAGGCCAAGGCAGGCAGATTACTTGAGATCAGGAGTTTGAGACCAGCCTGGCCAATATGGTAAAATCCTATCTCCGCTACAAATACAAAAATTATCCAGGCTTGGTGGTACACACCTGTAACCCCAGCCACTTGGGAGGCTGAGGCAGGAGAACCATTTGAACCTGAGTGGCAGAGGTTGCAGTGAGCCGAGATCATGCCACTGCACTCTAGCATGGGTGACAGAGCAAGACTCACTCTCAAAAAAAAAAATTAAATTTCCATCCTTTTTTTCCTCTGACCCATCATCCAGTGTAATAAGGCTCTCTTCTATTGCATCCAATCTGCAGCCAAACTCAATCACCGATTTCTTAATTTCAGTGATTTTAGTTTTCATGTTTAGAGTTTCTGTTTGTTTTTTATTCACAGATTCCAGTTCTCTAGTAAAAAATTTTTACTTTGCTGTTGATTTTCTTGACATGGTAATCAGTTATTTTGGTGTTCATATCTGAATCTGTTGTCTTTTTATTTTTCCCTTGGTCTTGCTTTCGTAATACTTGGTGATGGTTTATTAAATATTTAGCACATGTTTGAAACAGTGTAGAGGCTCAGGATGACAATATCCTCCTGAGTGGGTAATTTGATACGTGGCAGAGGAACATCACCTCAACCCAGCTGGAAGCTGAGCTAACTCAAGGCTGGGCTGCACGTTTTATATGCCTCCGTCTGCTTTGCTTTAAACCCTCCAATGTTTTAGCTCTTCAGGTATTCTACCTGAGAACCTGAGGTGTTTACTAGGGCCTTTTCCCTACGGCATTTTAAAAATTTCATTTTTATCTTACCAGCAGCAAATGACTATTAATAACTCCTCCATGCTACTAGCCAGTTCCTTTATACTAGATTCTTAGCATTTTGTTTAACACCACCTTGGTAAATACCTCAAAGAGGAAACTTGTGCTGAGGGTTGGAATCAGTTCTGTTTAGACACTTAGCCCCTCAACTTCTCTCGAATTTGGCAGCTCCAAATGCAGTTTCTGTATCAGCAGCTACATGAGATTGTCAAAAGCTCTGTTGGCTTCTCTGCCATTTAGGTGCATCTGCCAGGCTTGTTAGCTTCTCATTTTGTACCGAGAATTGGAGCATGATCCAATGGGAGAAGCAGTGCATAGAAAGTTGGGCTCGGCTTGAAGATTGCCTTTCCCATTATCTTTGCCTCTGCAGTCCTGGCTTCCTTGGCAGGTCCTACAACCCAAGAACAGATGTTTCCATTTGTTATCTGTCTTTCCTAGTTCTGAGAGCTTTGTCTTTACTTCATCAGAAGAGAAAGTTACAGGTTAGCATTTTAACCAGAACTCAGAGAGATGCAGAGTTTTTATTAAAATTTAATATTTCAATCACAAGCATCACATCCTATTCTTTCCCTCACTGAAACCCCTAAATTATGTGCTTTGAAATATAAACAGAAAGCTCCTCTCCTGCCCTGAGTCATCAGCCCAATGACTATCGTGAGAGTTCAGTGTCACGTATAATGGAAACAAGTCTCCCATGCAAGCTTAACTAGAAACTAGATTTGTGTTCTGGGGTAACTCATGCCACTTTGCTTGACTCTGGGATGTCTTCTTTTATACATTGGGTTCACTTTCTAATTGGCTCTGCTTACTCAGGTTGTGCTTTAAAGCCCTGAGCCTGGCTGACTCTATTACGTCTAATCTCTAAACTGGCCTAATTCCTTGCCAAAAATTTCAGTTTTATTCTCTAATGTTACCTTACCATCCCTAAATATTCTCCACTTTTGCCATGCTTACAGGCCAGATTAGGCCATATGTCTTTAACTTACCACAAGATTCTCCCAATACTGCTCTACTAAGTGGCGTTGGGTGGATTCCAGTTCTGACTTTGGATGGAACTATCTTGTTCTACCACACCTCGGTTTGTGCCAATAAAGGCAGCTTTTGAGAGCTGCATTTCATACTCTGGTGCAGGAGACAAATAAGTTTTCATCTTAGTCTTAGTGCAAATTCATTAGAGATGGACTCCTTGGTTGTTGAAAGAATGTTATAGCAGATGGATCATAGGTATCTCAAATATGGAAGGGGTGATACAGATTGTACTTGTGAAATTTTGGATGAGAAATTTTCCTTTTAGATTTCATCTGAGGAAAGGATGAAGAAAAGAGTTACATCAAGTATGTGTTATATATTAGGTGTTTCTCTCTTTTTATTTTTTATTTTTGAGATGAAATTTCATTCTATAACCCAGGCTGGAGTCCAGTGGCACAATCTTGGCTCACTGCAACCTCTGCTTCCTGGATTCAAAAGATTCTCATGCCTCAGCCTCCTCAGTAACTAGGACTATAAGCATGCACAACCATGCCTATAGTGGTAACTTTTGTGTTTTTAGTAGAGACAGGGATTCAACATGTTGCCCAGGGTGATCTCGAGCTCCTGGACTCAAGCAATCCCCACTCTTTGGCCTCCCAAAGTGCTGGGATTACAGGTATAAGCCATCACACCTGGCCGTTCTTTGATGTTTTCTATATGCTTTATCCCACAGTTGTCACCTAATATCCCAGGATGTCTGATGTCTTAGCAGAAGAAGAATCTAATTAGCAAATGCTTTCCTTGGCATGGAACTCAAAACAGTTTCATAGCAAATGAGTATTTATATTACTGTAGTCAACTTACATAAATGCCTGCTGATATTCATAGTCATGCAAAAATGCTTTTTATATCAGTGCTAAATTTATTGAGGTATAATTTAAACATAATGTATACACAGAAACTAAGTATGAAAGTTGATCAATTTTGGCAAATGAATACCATGTTACCCATTCTCTGACAAGATGAAGACTACTTCCATCATTCCAGAGAGTTTCCTTGTGACCTTCCCAGTCAAGTCTCCCGGACCCAGAAACAAATACTAATCTTATTGCTATCATAATAGTTTTGTCTTGTGTAGAATTTTATATAAATAGGATTTTATAACATATACTATTTTATTTCTGTGGTCTTTTTCTCAGAAAAATGTTGAGACTCATTCATGATGTTTTATATATATATATATATATATATATATATATATATATATATACACATCAGTAGTTAATTTGTTATTACTAAGCAGTGTTCTATATTATGAATATACTGCTAATTACCTATTTTCCTGTTAATGAGCATTTGAACTTTTTCATATTTGGGCTGTTATAAATAAATCTTCTGTAGAGATTTGTATATGAGGCTTTGTTTTGTCAATATGGGTTCTCATTTATCTTGAATAAACACCTGTAAATGAGATTCCTGCATTATAGAATAGATGTTTATTTAACTTTTAAAGAAATGTCTCTACTAATGATACTCTATATCTTAAGGTCTATTTTGTCTGCTATTCATATAGATTATTCCTATATTGATGTATGGTATGTATTTTCCCTTCCTTTTGTATCAAAACCTGTATCTTAAGGTCTATTTTGTCTGCTATTCATGTAGATTATTCCTATATTGATGTATGGTATATATTTTCCCTTCCTTTTGTATCAAAACCTATATGTATCTTTAAAGGACATTTCTTATAAACAAGACATATAGTGGATCTTTCATTTCAATATACTCTGACAATCTTTTCTTTTTAACTGGAGTGTTTAGTTCCACCCAATTCAATGTAGCCATTAATATGTTTGGATTTAAGGCTACCATTTTGGTATCTGAATTTTACTTGTCCCATCTATTCTGTATTTCCTGAGATGAATCAAGTAACTTTTAGTATTCTCTTTTATCTCCTCTTTTGACCTTTTGGTTACACACTCTGCCATTTTTTTTTCTTAGTGGATGCTCAATTGAAAGAGTCAGCAAACTACATCCCGCAGGTCAATTACAGCCATAGTTCTTTATATACAATTTCATTGGAATGCAGTTATGCCTATGTTTGCAAATTATATGTGGTTGCTTTTGCACTACAGTGGTAGAGTTGAGTAGCTGCGACAAAGACCAAACAGCCCGTAAAGTCTAAAATATTTACTAATTATCTCTTTACAGAAAAAGTGTGTGAGCCCCTGCTCTAGAGATTAAAATATATGCATTTTTCACTTTCCACAGTCGACCTCAGAAAATATCTCACTACTCCACAAACAATATATGAATCTTACATTAATATATTTCTAATTGCCACACTCCTGCACTTTGTGTTCTTTAGTCACATATTGTACCTCTACATATGCTATAAACCCCACACAACATTTTTTGTTGTTATTGTTTTGTTTTTTGAGACTGTCTCACTGTCAGCCACTCTGGAGTGCAACGGCTTAATTTCTGTTCACTGCAACCTCTGGCTCCCAGGTTCAAGTGATTCTTGTGCCTCAGCCTCCCCACTATCAGGGATTACAATCACGCGCCACCACACCTAGCTAATTTTTATATTTTTAGTAGTGACAGTGTTTTACCATGTTGGCCAGACTGGTCTTGAACTCTTGGCCTCAAGTGGTCTGCCCACCTTGGCCTCCCAAAGTGCTGAGATTACAGGCATAAGCCATCATACCTGGTCCCACAATCATTTTTAACAATTCTACTTTAAATAACCTGAATTTCACTTTAAGTACTCTTTTAAAAAGACTTAATCTTGTGAAGCAGGTCTGCTGGAGATGAATTCTTTCAGGTTTTGTCTGTCTGAAAATATCTTTATTTCTCTCTCATTTTTTAAAGATATTTTCACTGGATATAAAATTATAGCTTGACAGTTTTTTCTTTTAGTACTTTAAAAATGTCTTCTCATTAGCTTCTTGCCCCTAGAGTTTCTGATGAAAAATCAACCATGAATTGTATCAGTGTTTCCTGTATGTTGTCTGTGTGTTCTTTGACCGCTTACTAGATTTTCCTTAAGCTTGGTTTTTATCTGAGGATGTTTTGCCTTCATATGATTTACTTCGTATTTATCCTTCCTGAGATTAACTAAGCTGCTAGGACCTGTGAGTTGACATCTTTTATTATTTGTGGAAAATTCTTGATTATCTTTTTTTAAGATATTTCTTCTGCTCCTCTCTCCCTTGATTCCTTCTGGAACACCAAGTATACACTTACTAAACTGTTTGATAGTGTCCCCAAATCTTGGATAATGGTTCTTTATTAACTCCTTTTACTCTTTGTATTTTAGTTTGGATAATTTATTTTGAATGTCTTGAAATTTACAGATTTTTTTCCTCTACTGTGTCCATTCTGCTGCTAATCCCATATAAATATTTTTTTTCGAGTTTTATATCACCTTCTTTATTTCTAACATTTACATTAAGCTCATTTTTAAGTCTTTATCTCTTAAGTTCTCCATCTGTTCATGCATGTTGTCTACCCTTTCCTTTATGTACTTTAACATATGTATCATAGCTATTGTATGAGACTGGTGCAGTACCCATTCATTGCATAGAGAGGGTGATCATAGTTATTTTAAAATTCCTATTTACAATTCCAACATATGAGTTATTTGGGGTCTGTTTCTATTAATAATATTTTTCTCTTGATAATGGGTTATATTTTCCTGCCTTTTAATGAGGCTCATAATTTTTATTGACTTCTGAATATTGTATATAAAAGTAGAAGAATAGAAACTGAAGAAAATACTATTCATGTCCAGAAAAAGACATGTCTCTTCTTCCATTATGCCGTAGCATGTATTTGTGCATGTGGGAGATTGAAGAGATGTGGTGAGTCAGCTTAGGCTGTGTTTGGGATGTATCTGAGCTTTGTTCACCACAGGCGTGTCTTAGCCCTTCTGCTCTACCCTTGGACTTTGGCAAGCCATATGTATCTAAACTTGGGTGTGAGGGGGGATTCTTTCTCAGCAATTGTGTCCTCTCAGCCCCAGTAGCTGGGCATGGTTGTGGTGGTTTTTCTGGGTTTTTGTTTGTTTGTTTTTTTCTCAGTTCTCTCCACTACTCTTATACTTCAGTAGGTCCAAATCTTCACTTCAGGGGATTCTCTTTTAGCCTTTCCTTCAGCAGCAGACAGCCACAGACTGGTATTCAGTGTAAGTTTGTGCGTCTTTTTGGGGTTTCTCTTAATCCTCTTGCATATACCCTGAGACTTAAGCCGTTTCAGGGGATGGGCCTGAAAGGCACTCTCTTAACTCTCCTGCTTTTTCTCCAGTGGTAGACAGCTGTGGTACTTAGCATGAGGCCCAACTTGGCCTAGAACATTTTTCTCCCTTCTTCTGGTCTGCTGTAGTCTTTACTGTCATTGCTTCTCAGTTCTCCTGACCTGTCCCTACTTTTTCTCATGAATACTCATGAAGGCCTGTGGAGAGAATTGGTTGTGGGAGTGAAGTGGGTGGGTCACCTTTCATTTGGGGATCTCAGGCTACACTGTCATACCTATACATATATGATCTTAAAATTTGATGAAAGGTTAGCAAGTTTCTTCTTATTTGCATCTAGAGAGGTTTCTTCATATATGTATGTATATATATATACACACACACACACACACACACACACATATATATACACATATACACACACACACACACATATATATGTGTGTGTGTATATATATATATACACACACATATATATATACACATATATATACACACACACACACACACATACATATATATATATATAATTTCCCATTCTGTAGCTTGTCTGTTTACTCTGCTGATAGGTTCTTTTGCTGTGCAGAGCTCTTTAGTTAATTTAGGTCCCACTTGTCAGTTTTTGTTTTCATTGTAATTACTTCTGAGGTCTTAATTACAAACTCTTTCTGAGGTTAATGTCCAGAAATATGGTTCCCATATTTTCTAGAATTTTTGTAGTTTGATATCTTACATTAAAATTTTTAATCCATCTTAAGTTAATTTTTGTAAATGGTGAAAGGTAGGGGTCAGTTTCATTCTCCATGTAGCTAGCCAGATATTCTAACACCATTTATTGATTAGGGTGTCCTTTTCCCATTGCTTATTTTTGTCAATGTTGTTGAAGTTCAGATGGCTGTAGGTGTGCAACTTTACTTCTGGGTCTCTATTCTGTTCCAGTGATCTCTGGGTCTCTTTTTGTACCAATACCATGCTGTTTTGCTTACTGTAGCCCTGTCAGGTAGTTTGAAGTCAGGTAACATGATGCTGCTGGCTTTGTTCTCTTTACTTAGGATTACTTTGGTTGTTCAGGCTCTTTTTTGGTTTCAAAGGAATTTTAGAATAGTTGCTTCTAATTCTAGAAAATAATGTTGGTAGTTTGATAGGAATAATGTTCAATCTGTATATTGCTTTGGGCTGTGTAACCATTTTAACAATATTGATTCTTCCTATCCATGAGCATGGAATGTTTTTCCCTTTGTTTGTATCATCTACTATTTCTTTCAGCAGTGTTTTGTAGTTTTCTTTTTGGGATCTTTTACCTCCTTAGTTGAGTGTATTCCTAGGTATTTTTTTCATATGTGGTGATTGTAAACAGGATTGCATTGAAAAGATGTGAATAGACAGTTTTCAAAAGAAGACATACAAATGACCAACAAACGTGAAAAAAATTTCCATATCGCTAATCATCAGAGACATGCAAATCAAAACCACAATAAGATGCCATCTCATACCAGTCAGAATGGCTATTACTAATAAGTCATAAATCCACGAATGTTAGCAAGGCTGTAGAGAAAAGGAAACACTTTTCCATTTTTGGTGGTAATGTAAATTAGTTTAGCCACTGTGGAAAAATGTTTGAAGATTTTTCAAAGGACTTAAAACAGAACTACTTTAGACTGAGAAATCCCACTACTGGATATATATTCAACAGAAAAGAAATCATTCTACAAGAAAAGACACATGTACCGGTATGTTCTTTGCAGCATTATTTGCAATAGCAAAGATGTGGAATCAACCTAGAGTGACCATCAGTGGTGAATTGGATAAAGAAAATGTGGTACATATATACCATGGAATACTATACAGCCATACAAAAGAATGAAATTACGTCCAGTCCAGCAACATGGATGCAGCTGGAGGCCATTATCCTAAGTGGATTAACACAAGATCAGAAAACCAAATACCACATATTTTCACTTATGAGTGGAGCGAAACATAAATTACTAATGGACATAAAGATGAAAACAATAGACATTGAGGAATATAGAGATGGAAGGGAAGAAGGGTTGAAAAGTTATGTTGGGTGCTATGCTCAGTACCTGGGTGATGGGATCATTCATATTCCAAACCTCAGAATCACATAGTATACCTAGGTAGCAAACCTGCACAGGCAGCCCTGAATCTAAATAAAAGTTGAAAGCATAAATAAATAGTAAGTAGTTTCTTCTTTCTTCCACTACTCAGCTTAAAAATGAAGCAGCCATATATTCCTTCTCATCTGGAAGAGGGTTGTTGCATTTTGGATTTTAATTCAGTGCTGGCTTTAAAAAAAATGTTTGGTGACCAGTTCTCTCCTGGTCTTTGAAAAGACTTTGGCTGTGTGTATCATCTGGGTTTTTGTGTTGTTAAAGTAGGAGCAAATATATCTTGTGGCTTTCTATCCTCAACAGCAGTGGAAGTCCATAACTGCTTTTTAAAGTTTATATCTCAGAAAGTCAGTGTAATGTACCTAGGAAGTGAATTGAGCCAGCATTATCAACTTGATTTTGCAATAAAGTGAAATCAGTTTCACAGGGTAGGATAGACCAGAACCTGGATTCTTTTAACTATGCCTTTTCTCTTTTCTCAACTATTCATCCTCTATGCAACCAAGTGTAAAACATAGCTCATTTAAAACCAATCACTTTGCAGCCCTAGCAGGGTACCATTATACCCTGTGGTAATCGGTACCCCTGTACAGATTAAAACTTAATTGTGTGAGGTAGAAAGAAGTAGGAACAAAGCTTTCTGGTAGAAAAACTTGCCATACTCTTGAGGCTATCAGGAATACACTCATAGTCATACATCTGGGTAATTTCGACTTCTGTTGATGAAGCCGTCTTCCAAACATTCATTGTTTAGCACTCTTGCATTTAGTTGAAACAGCTTTAAAAAGTGGAATGGTTAAGTTAGAGCCTCACTGGAATTTGATCAAATTCCAGTGTTGAGATCATTAAATTTTATTAGTTTTTATAAGGACATCAATTCACTGGTCACAAAATGAACTTTGTGTTTTCATTGATAATTGACTCAAATTATTTGTTTAACAAAATAATATAGCTCCTTGATGCAGAATATAAATACTGGTATAAATTCCACATAACAGTAATTTTTACACCCACATTTTGGATTATATTAAAATATCAAATGCCTTGAAGTACTCTGATACTGAGCTTCCCAGTTTTTCTTGAGCTAGTGATATGTTTATTTAATCAGTCACACATATAATTTTTTAAAACTACCTTTGTCTTTAGGCTTAATTTAAAAGGCCTAGGCTGGGCTAATTGAAGAATTTAGGCATAACAATAGCTCTCGATTAATATAAACCACAAATAATTAGGATTCATGTGGCTGGCAATGTAACTTTTAATACACTGGATAGAATTTTATTAGCTTGCCCAGGGTTTATCCAGCAAATCCTCAAAGTCATTTTAAGGGCACTGGACAAAGATCTGTTGGTCTTCTCTATAAACTATGGCCTAAGCCAGTTTTTGAATATCAGGTTATGAGTAATCTTTAGGAAACTAAAAATAGATTACTGTAGAAGTTCTTTTTTCCCCCAACTTTTATTTTAGGTTCATGGGTACATGTATAGGTTTGTCACATGAGTAAATTGCATGTCACTGATGTTTGATTCAGTCACCCAAGTAGTGAGCATAGTACCCAATGGATAGTTTTTCAAAGCTTGCCCCCATGTCACCCTCCCCACTCCAGTGGTGCCCATTGTCTGTTGTTCCCATATTTATGTCTATGTGTACTCAATATTTAGCTCCCACTTATAAACGAGAACGTGTATTATTTGGTTTTCTGTGTTAACTCACTTAGGATAACGGCCTCCAACTGCATTCATTTTGCTCCAAAAGACATGATTTGATTCTTGTTTATGGCCGTGTAGTATTACATGATGTATATGTACCACAGTTTTTTGATTTAGTCCACTACTGATGGGCATCTTGGTTGATTCCATGTCTTTCCTATTGCAAATAGTGATGTGATGAATATCCAAGTATATGTGTCTTTTTTGTAGAACGATTTATATTATTTTGAGTTTATATGCAGTAGCGGACTGCTGGATTCAGTTTAGTTCTGTTTTAAGTTCTTTGAGAAATCTTGAAACTCCAAAAGTGGCTGAACTAGTTTACTCTGCCACCAACAGTGTATAAGTGTCCCTTTGCTTATCAATCTGGCCAACATCTACTTTTTTTTTTTTGTCTTTTTAATATAGCCATTCTAACTGGTGTGAGATAGTATCTCATTGTGATTTTGATTTCCATTTCTCTGTTGATTAATAATGTTGAGTACCTTTTCATATATTTGTTGGCTACGTATATGTTACAAGAGAAATTCTTGAGGCTGATGTGAAGAGCAGATGTTACAGCTTTCTTTCTTCATTCACATTCTCAGTTTGTAGCTATGGATAGGAAATCGAAGCATGAATGAGTAATTCTCAGATTTGGGGTTCCTACCTTCCATTCAGCTATCCAGTCCTGCATAGCAGATACTGATCCTTCCTCTAAGCCATTTTTGTCTCTATGTACTGGTTATTATCTATCAAGGGAGATTGATTTCAAGAAACACTAGTAGATGTGTCATGAAATATGATAGAAATGGATTTTAAAGTTGTTTTATGAAAAGGGAAGATATTCATTCAGTAAAAATGATCCATAAAACAACCTACCCTATTCCTTAAATAATTAAATATTAATTGATCAGCTTTTATCTTGTGTTATTCTCTATAATATGAGTTAGCACCTTATAGGAGGGGAAAAACATGGGGTTATTTTATTTAGAAAACATATTTTACTGATCAATTTAAAGTTAGACTGTTGATATTTTCAACTAAAGGAGTAATTTTCAGCATTTCTTCTAATACTTGCTAAATTAAAAACCTTTTTTTAGTAGAATTTACCAAAAATTCTACATGTGATAAACATAAAACCAGTATTTCTTGGTGTACACTATTGGCTGAGTCATGTTAGCTCTTCTTTTTAATTTTTTAAAATTTTGTTTTAGGTTTGGGGATACATGTGAAGGTTTGAGGTTACATAGGTAAACTTGTGTCATGGGTTTTGTTGTACAGAATATCTTATAACACAGGTATTAAGCCCAGTAGCCAACAGTAATCTTTCCTGCTTCTCTCCCTCCTTCTACCCTCCACCATCATGTAGACCCCAGTGTCTGCTGTTCCCTTCTTTGTGTTCATGAGTTCTCATCATTAAGCTTCCAGGTTGGATGGAGAAAATGTAGTACAGATATACCATGGAATACTAGGCAGTCATAAAACAGAATGAGGTTATGTCTTTCATGCGAACACGGATGGAGCTGGAAGCTATTATCTTTAGCCTTTATTTTTTAGTTATACTTGAAAAATGACTCTCAGAAGTAGGATAGTTGTATAAAAACTAAAATTTTTAAAGGTATCTCTATCCTACTTGCATCCAATCTTGTCAGAGTAGGAATCACCTATGACGCTTTTTAAAAATTCCCAAGCTAGACTTCACTACAATTTCCATCAGAATTTCTGTTTTTCCATGCTCTTCAGGGAATTCCACAGTGTGGCTGAAGGTGAGAACTATTGCTCTCTCTTTTATCTCTGTAGCAGTGGCGCTCAAAATGTAGTTCCCAGATCAGCAGCAGAAGCATAATTTGGGAAATCATTAGAAATGCATATCAACATAAAATAAACCATACATATTCAAAAGTACAAAATTTTGTAACTTTTGGCATATGTATGACCCAAGAAATTACTATCATAATAAAAACACTGAACATATCCATTACTCTCAAATGTTTTCTTGTGCCATTTGGTAATTCCATCTTTCCTTCCTCTTCATCTCCTGGTAACTGCTGATCTGTTTTCTGCCACATAGATTATTTTTTATATTCCTAAAATCAATATGAACTAAATCATATGTAATTTTTAAAATGAATTTTTTTTTTAGTATTAGGTTTACAGAAAAAATATTGAGTGGAAAGTATAGTTTCCACATGCTCATTCCCCTTGCCATTCCCTGCTTAATTTCCCCTATTTTTATTATCTTGTATTAGTTTGGTAAATTTTCTATAATTGATGAACCAATGTTGAGACATTATCATTCATTAAAGTCCGTAGTTTACATTACAGTTCACTCTTTCTGTTATATATTTTATGGGTTTTGACAAATGTGTAGTGACATGTTTCTGTCATTATGGTATCATACAGAGTAACAGTTTTACTGCCCTAATAATCTCCTATTTATCCCTTACTTCTCTTAAGCCTGTAGTGCTCACTGATCCTTTTACTTCTTCATGATTTTGCCTTTTTCAGAATGTCATATGATTGGAATCATATAATATGCAGCCATTTCAAATTGATTGGCTTCTTTGGCTCAGCTATATGCATTGAAGGTCCATGCATTTATTTTCAAAGCTTGATAGCTCATTTCTTTTTATTGTTTTAATTAAATTAGTTCTTTTTTTTTTTTTCCTGAGACAGGGTATTGCTGTGTTGCCCAGGCTGGACTCAAGCATTTGGCCTCAAGTAACCCTTGTCCCTTGGCTCTCAGAGTGCTAGAATTATAGGCATGAGGCATTGCATCTGACTTCACTTCTTTTTATCATGAGCAATATTCTGTTGTACACGTGTCCTACATTTTGTGTATTCACCTACTGAAGGACATCTTACTGACTTCTAAGTTTTGGTAATTATAAATAAAACTGCCATAAACATTTGTATGCAAGCTTTTATATGAAATAAGTTTTCAACTAATTTGGGTAAATACCAAGAAGCACGATTGCTGAATCATATAGTATGTATAATTTTGTAAGAAACTGCCAAACTGTCTTCCCAAGTAGCCTTACCATTTTGTGTTCCCACCAGTAATGATAAGAGTTCCTTTTGCTCTACATTCTGACCAGTATTTATGGTTGTGAATGTTTGGGATTTTGGCCATTGTAATAGATATGTAGTAGTGTCTTGTTGTTTTAATTTGAAATTCCCTCATGACACATAAAAAACTGTCATTTTTTATCTGTGTATCTTCCTTGGTAAGGAGTCTGTTTAGATCTTTTGCCAATTTTTAATATTTTTTCTCATTGTTGGATTTCAAGAATTCTTGTATATTTTATATGCCAATCTTTTATCTTATGTGGTTCTGCAAAGATTTTCTCCAAGTCTGTGACTTGTTTTTTCATTTTCTTAATCTACTATTTTTGACTGAATTCTTTTATTAAGCAAAATAATTTTGAAAATGGTCTGTGTTGTAGCATAGTTTTTAACATTGAGAGTAGGTAGTATTCCATTGTACCAACATACTGTATCATAATTTACTTTAACTGTTGGTAGATATTTTAGTTGTTTCCAGTTTTTCACTATTGCAAGTAAAGGTGGTATCACATTCATGTACTTTTTTTTTTTTTTTTTTTTGAGGCTGGGTCTTGTTCTGTCATCCAGGCGGAAATGCAGTGGTGCAGTCATGGCTCACTGCAGCCTCAACCTCCCAGGCTCAATCAGTGCTCCCACCTTAGCCTCCTGAAAAGCTGGACTTCAGGTGCCTGCTACCACCCCTGGCTAATTCTTGTACATTTTGTAGAAATGAGAGTCTCACTATGTAGTCCAGACTGGTCTCGCCCTCCTGGGCTCAAGCAATCCACCTATCTCACCGTCCTAAAGTGCTGGGATTACAGACATGAGCTACCATGCCTGATGACAAGTTTCTGTATTGACATATGCTTTGATTTTCCTTGTGGAAAGACCTAGGAGTGGAAAAGCTATACCATATGGTAGGTGTATGTTTAATTTTTTAAGAAGCTGCCAACTGTTTTTCCAAAATGGTTGTATCACTTTATATTCCTACCAGCATTGTGTGAGTATTCTAGTTCCTCTACATCTTCACTAAGTGTTGCTATGATCCATCCTCTTAATTTTTGTCATTCAAATAGATATATAATAAAAACATGATCTTGAATACTGTAGCTTTATAATAATTTATAAAGGCAGATTGTGTAAATTCCATTTTGGTTCTTCTTTTTCAACATTTAGAGGAAGTATAAAAATTATTATTTAAAAAGATAAAAACAATTTGAATTTTCTGCCTTTTATCATTTGATCTAGAGTGACAGTTCTCAGTGAACTATCTGGGGACTTCTGGAGGCCCTGTTTCAGAAGATCTACAGTGTCAAAACTCTTTATGTCTTAACATCAGATTTAAAAAAAAAATTGTATTCTTTCACAAGTGTGAACTGGAGTTTTCCAGAGACTGCTTAATGTGTGGTGATGTGATTTATCTGACAGCTGGTAGAATGTGTGTGTTTGTACACTTTTGTATATTTAAAAATTCTCAGTTTTAATTCTGAATATGATAAATGTTGATACATATACCTTACATAGGAAAAGTCTCCTTTGACTCTTCAATGATTTTTAAAAATACGAAGTGGTTCTAAGATCAGATACCGAAACAAAAGTTAAAGAAAAAAATGGTATAATAAAACATAGATATGTATAGAAAAGAGACAAAATATTTTAATGTGGAAGGAAAAAAAATCTTCAAACTTCAAAATTTACTGTATTTTCTTTTGCAAACTGGGAAGTGAAGGGAATATAAGCACATCTCTATATCCTGTTTTCGGCCCTAGAGACCTGGCCTTTATTCCGATGTTGGCAGAACTGTGGTTTCTAGAGCACTAGCCTTGCTGTCTCATTGCTTTATCCTAGGGTCATATTTAACCCACAGCCTCTTTCCACTGTGCCTGGTCAAATGGAGCATTTTTCAAAGTTTATGAGAAGTGCCACTGGTTAACTTGCTTCCAATATGAAAATATCACCACAGGGACTGAGAAAAGCTGGGGTTTGATATTGAAGCCCACTCTGTTTCCATGAGAGCTGTGACAGCAGCTGGGATTCTGCCAGCTCGGGAAATCTTGGGGGTCAATAGAGACAGAAACCAAACAGCAATGACTGTCAAAGAGAATACGATGGTGTCTGTTTCTTCATGTCTATTGGTATATTTATCATTTGTTAATATGTACATGGTTTCACATGAATGAAGAGAGGGTTTTAGAATGAGTAATCAGTAGTTTTCACCTCCTGGTTGGTATCTTGAATAGTCATGGGGCTAGTGGGTGATGCTTCTAATTTCTACTTCAGCACCCTTTTGTTCCCACAGCCTCAGTTGTTAAAGTTGCAATACAAGACTGAGATTTACAAAGCTATGGAAGGAACAAATGGTTTCAAAGTTCTACTAACACAAATCATGGTAATTAATTTTGTTAAATAATATCACTCACTGCTTGTGTAAGTGCCACACCAGGTTCTTTTGCTATTTATAACATTTCTAATGTTAAAAATCTCCCAGAGCACAAATCTGAAATATAAAACATTTAGGCAAATGAAATTAAGTCCCGTTCTTTTGAGACTGTAATTATTAGTTTTCTGCAATTTTTTCAGATCTCTAACTTGCTCTTACTTCCAATAGCTACAGTATTCGTTCTTCTTCATATTTATTAATACAGCATATTCTTTCCTCCTGAGGTTAACTTGAGGCATTCAAATGAAAACAATGGAATAAGGATTTTAAAAATAAATTAATCATACATAAAAATATAATTTTGTGTTTTATATATTCTTGTAGATGTGGGCTTTGGTGTTAGTCAAATAATTATGATATTAAATCCCAATATTTTAGAATGAAAATGTGTCTCTTAGTTCTAAAGGTAGTTTTAAGCATTCAAATTTTAAGTGCCTACCTGGATCTTTCACAAGTGTTCTTCAAAGTAAATTAACCAGATACTTACAAATCTACAAATTATTTCAACAGTATCATAACACGATTAAAGATTCAGGAGTAAATAAGCCTGAGGAGCGATACTCACAGCATAAGAAAATATTTAAGAGACAAGATTAAAGAGGGAAATATTGGTATATGTTTTATATCCCCTATTTTCACTAAGATAAATTAAAATTACACAATGGGGAAAGTATTCCCTATTCAATAAATGGTGCTGGGATAGCTGGCTAGCCATATGCAGAAGAATGAAACTGGACTCCTACCTTTCAATGTATACAAAAATTAACTCCAGATGGATTAAAAATTTAAATGTAAGACCTCAAACTATAAGAATCCAAGAAATAAATGTAGGAAACACCATTCTGTTCATTGGCCTTGGGAAATAATTTATGACAGTCCTCAAAAGGAATTGCAATAAAACCAAAAATCTACAGGTGGGAACTAGTTAAGCTAAAGAACTTCTGCACAGCAAAAGAAACCATCAATAGAGTAAAGAGACAAGCTACAGAATGGGAGAAAATATTCAGAAACTATGTATCCAACAAAGCTCTAATCTCCAAAATCTGTAAGGAACTTAAACAATTGAACGAGCCAGAAAAAAAAAAACACCATTTACAAAAATGAGCTAAAAATATGAACAAATGCTTCTCAGAGAAAGACATATAAGTGACCAAGTAACTAACAAACGTGTGAAAAGTGCTCCACATCACTCAATCAGAAAAATGCAAATATAAACCTAATGAGATACCATCTCACACCAGTCTGAATAGCTGTTATTAAAGAGTTATAAAATAGCAGATGTTGATGAGGCTGTAGAGAAAAGGGAATGCTTATTGACTGCTAGTGAGAATGTAACTTAGTTCACCCATCATGGAAAACAATTTGGAGATTTCTTCAAAGGACTTCAAACAGAACTACCATTTGACCCAGCAATCCCATTACTGGATATATATCCAAAAGCAAACAAATCATCCCATGAAAAAGACACACGCACTCACATGTTTATTGCAGCACTATTCATAATAGCAGAGATATGGAATCAATCTAGGAGCCCATAAATAGTGGATTGGATTAAAAAAATTTGTGTATAACACATATAGGCCATAGAACACTACACAGCTATAAAAAGAATAAAATCATGTCCATTGCAGCAACATGGATGCAGCTGGAGGCCATTATCCTAAGCGAATTAATGCAGAAATAGAAAACCAAATACTGCATGTTCTCACTTCTAAGTGGGAGCTAAACATTGGGTACTCATGGACATAAAAATGGCAGCAATAGACACTGCGTATGTATTAGTCCATTCTCAAATTGCTATCAAAAACTTGCTGGGTAATTATAAAGGAAAGAGGTTTAATTGACTCACGGTTCCACATGGCTGGGGAGGCCTAAGGAAACTTACAGTTATGGTGGAAGCTGAATGGGAAACAAGCTTGTACCTTCTCACATGGTGGCAGGAGAGAGAAGAGTGAGCAAAGGAAGAACTTGCCAAACACTTATGAAACTATCAGATTTCGTAAGAACTCACTATCACAAGAACAGCATGCGGGAAACCACCCTGTGATCCCTTCACCTCCCACTGGGTCTCTCCCTTGACATGTGGGGCTTATGGGGATTACAATTCAAGATGAGATTTGGGTGGAGACACAGCCAAACCATATCAGGGGACAACTAGAGTTGGGACAGAGGTAGGGGACAAGGGTTGAAAAAGGTGGTTACTCTGCTTGGTTCCTCCATGACGGGGACATTCATACTCCAAACATCAGCATCACACAATATACCAGGTAACATACCAACTCATGTACCCCCTGAATCTAAAATAAAAGTTGAAAATAAATAAACTGCTAATACAAAACAAAATAATGTCCTATGCCATCAACTTGTGCTTACTGTTCATCAGTTATCACTGGCAAAACCATGGCATTCTGTGTTCTAAACACTATGGTCACTGTATTTATTCAGCATGCATTTTTGAGCTCCCTCTATGAACATGATTATGTTATTAGCATTATTATATTATCATATTCTGTATATAGATCACACATACAATTATGTGATTATAGTTTTACAGAAATTTTAAATCTACGGGAGTGTCTTAAAATGTATATACCTTCTATTATTTTTTGAATATTAATATGTTTAGATAACCATTTTTCCTTCATGAGATTATGTGATTGGCATGTAAGAGCTAAAAATATATTTTATTCAGGTAAAGTACAAATCTGCTAGTTGAGTGTTCTTATTTTTATGAAATAAGATTATTAAATTTTAAAAAATCTAAAATCAATATTTTTCCATTTTCATAAACTGAATAAAACTATAGACAGGAGACAGTAACAACATGTAGAAAAGCAAGACAGTAGGTTGTGGTCATGGTTGTTATCGCAATATTGCAATTATTGTATAGAAGAGACATTATCAGGTAGAAATTGTATGGCATAAAAAATTAAAACCAACTAACAGACAAATGGATTAAGATACATGGAGCTGACTGGGTGCAGTGGCTCACGCCTGTAATCCCAGAAATTTGGGAGGCCAAGGGGGAAAGATCTGTTGAACCCTGGAATTCAAGATCAGCCTGGACACCATAGTGAGACCTCATCTCTACAAATAATTACAAGAATTACCCGACCATAGTGATGCAAGCCTGTGGTCCCAGCTACTACTCGGGGGGCTAAGGTGAGAGGATTGCTTGAGCCAGGCGGTTGAGGTTACAGTAAGTCATGATCATGCCACTGCATTCCAGCCTGGGCAGCAGAGTGATACCCTATCAAGAAAGAAAGAGAGAAAGAGAGAGAGCAAGAAAGAGACAGACAGAGAAAGAAACGTGAACATTGAGGGTGGTATGATCAGCCATGTAGCCACAGCATTCCTTGTGTTGTATCTGATTTCATCTTTCTCCTGTAGCTAACATCTGTTCAATTCTTGCATCTTCAGTGCATAAAAATGAACTCTATAGGTTATTTGATGTGAGAATGTATACCTTTGTGTGCCTGTGTGTCTGTGTGTGTGGAGGGGGAGGATAATAAAGTTCAGGCACCTTTAATGAGCAACATTGTCAGAGACTGACCTTCTATGCTATATCTGCCTGGCACTAGCCACCCTAATGAATCATCACAAAGCCCAGAACTAGTTTACTAGTTTTGCTTTGATTAGCTCTCAACATTAAAAAGGAAGAGGAGGAGGTGGAAAGGAGGAAGGGGAAGAGGAGGGACAAGGGGAGAGGAGGGAGGAGGAGGAGGAAGAGGAAGAGAAAAGAAAAAGTATGCTTTAAGAAGAAGATTGAGAGTATGCTTTAGGTACATTATTCCCTGGCTGAAATGCTATCAAATTACTGGGCCCGAGGGAGGGAGAAGGCCAGGATGGCCGGCTAAGCACTCAGGAGAATGGGGAGCAGGGCTCCAATGGTGCAATGCAGAGAGCCCTCCCTTCCTTTCTCACTCATTTCACCAGTGAAATTCATCAGCAAAACATTCCTGAGCTTTTAGCATTTCAGGCATAATTCAGTCACCTTTCTCCTATTTAAGAAATTATTACAGTGCCAACAATAGAAAAGCTTCTCTAAATATTTATAGAGTAGGTTTTGAATAGAACTTTGAATAACTTTATACAGAAAAGGAAATCATTTGTGAACTTGTACGCTTTATCATTAGTTTAAAAATTATGAGCCATTGCAGGTTAGATTCTGATACTGATTAATGTGCAATATTGATACAGTCCAGAGCCACTGGTGTAGTATCAGTGATATCAGAGGGAGGCCAGTGTCACAAAGTGGATCAAGGCAGAAGATCGAAGGACAAGCCAGGCAAGGACAAGCCAGGCAAGGACAAGCAGGACAGGAGTTAGAATCAAGGAGAGGAAATGCAAGAATGAAGCAAATGCTATTTTGCACTTGGCTGCCTTCATTCTCTTCCTGTTGTATTCAAGCAGTTTTCTGACTGGATTTCGAAGTCTTGAGGTCCTAGCGAGAGATAAGGGGGCAACACTGTGTGTGTGTGTGTGTGTGTGTGTGTGTGTGTGTGTGTGCGCGCGCATGCGCACGCGAAAGCCAGTGCTGCGTGGGAGTTGACTTATACTAGCTAGAGAGAGCTCTCTGTACATTTCTTCCCAAATCCAGTTCCATAACTTCACATTAGTGGCTTGAAATTGGCCACGGTGGGACTACTCACAGCAAAAACCACCAAATGCTTCAAATCAGAGCTACCCCGTGTACTGGACCACATACCAGAACATCTCTGGATAGAGATTCAGGCATCCTATCAAGAAAATATTACATTTAACAGCAAAAAACGGCAAAAGAAACTTGGTTCATGAACTATCTGTCTTCTACTTTTGTATTACAGTTTTTATATTCAAGACTGTAAATATGTCTGTTGTTAGTTTGTTCACATTTCATTGGCTAATTTAAGAGACAAAAAGCAAGAGAATACCATCTAGAAGTTATAAACTCTTTAGAATTAATGTTTGTCAAAGAACTAAAATGATTCATGCTCTCTACTTAAAAGATATATATATATATATATATAGTTTTTGTTTTTTCTTTACTAATTTTATGTGGGACTTTGTTTAGCTCAGGGTTTTTCAAATGTCATGTCCATACAGATCATCTAGGGATGTTGTTACATGCAACATGCAGATTCTGTTTCCCTAGGTATGGAATTGGCCTAAAATTCTGCATTTCTAACAAGCTCCCAGGTGATGCTGATGCTTTTGATCTCTGAAACATATTTTGACTAGCAAAGGTTTAGATATTTGTGACAATTAGAGGAAAGCAAATAAACAAAAAGTCAAACAGATGCACTTTTTAAAATCTAGTTTCTAAGAAAGTAAACTGCATGGAAAGAAAATTATGTGTTTTATTTTTTGCTTTGAGGATCTTTGAATCCTGGCTATTGTACTTTTTTTTTCTTTTCTTGTTTTTTTTTTTTGGCAGATGTTTGTTGAGTTCACACAATACAGTAAAAGACTAAATGAGCTGGAAACATTAGCGATCCCAATTATACAACTCACTGACTACCCATAAGCCTGAACAATGAAAAGCATTCTGCGTGCTTTACTCATTTAACTTCATTTAAACCCTTCTTGGCATCTGAGTTGCATTAATGTGATAACACTTGTGTAGCAATTAACAAACTGTGGCAATTGTGAACATTTCTGGAGTTTGTCATATTGAATGAGAGCAGGCTCTGGGCATCTAATGTTCTGCTCATTTTCTGAAGTTAATCTGGCTTTCTAGATTATATATATATATATATATAATCTTTTTCTCATTTTCCTTTGTAGAAGTATTCAAAGTTATGGCTTCACCATTCCACCAGACCTTCAGTTTCTGAAGTCGTTTGTAATAGATGTCTTTCAAGCATTTTTTTTTTTCCTTTTTTTTTTTTTTTGGTTCTTTTTGTTAGGAAACTCATTGAATCTTCAAGAATGTAATCTCATTGTACTCACACAAATGCACATCCAACACTTTCACAAAGGTTACAGAAGCTGTGTGTTCTCCATTGCCCTGATCCTTGTAAACTCAAGCATATTGAAAGGAAATGGTGAGTGTGTTCTGCACAATACGGTATCCAGTGCTAACAATACTGGATATTGTATCTACTCTACTGCTTCAGAATTGACTGTGTGGCTGGTAGAAGGTTTGGGAAAGAGAAAAAATTTCCTTTCCAAATTTAAGGATACAGAGTATATGACCCAGAGGAATAGCAGATGATTTTTCAGCACTGAAATGCAGCATTGTTCTCATACAACCAAACTGGTGTTTGGAACTTCAATTTAAAATAACCAACTAACCACCTTCAGGCATTGGAAAATGCTTATTGATTTATTATTTCCTATCCCTGGGATAATAGGGAATGGACTTATTTGCTTCTACACACATATATTGCAGTGTTCTACACAGATTAAACTATCCTGTTACACAGTATTAAGTATGGAAACATTTTAACTTTCTGGCTGAGTGCGTGTATAGGTCTACATCGTGAATGCAAGAATAATTTTCTATTAAAGTGACTTGACCTTATACTGCAAATAGGTTGGTTATGGTAAGTTCTCAAATCAAGTATCCTTTTATTATAGCAAATAAGAGTCCCTATCCCAGCTCTGTCATCTGTTAATTATTCATGGTTGCAAGATTCCTGCTTACCATATTACCACATCTCATCATGATATGTTAAAATCCCTTTACCATGTAATTTTTTGAATACTCCCACTCTTGTCAGGAGAAATTCTTTGCCTATAAGTATAATCAGAAAAATTCTGAGCAAGATGTATTTTCTTAAGAAATGTAAGGAAGCCACAAAAATATTTCTTAAGAAAATATGAGAAAAAAAAAGAAGGTAGAAGGAAGGAAGAAGAGAGGAAGGAAAGAATGAAGAAAAAAATTTTTAAAGGAAAATATATTACATACAACATAAAGTGAACCTTTCAAGCTATCAGGTGAAGTTTCTATTTTCAGAATCAGTTGCTATATTAAACACTGTCACTTTATTGATACTTTCCAAAGAAGTTCAGCTTTATGATTTAGTGAGTAAGCAATTCCATATATCTGCCACCACTGCAAGATAGATATTAAGTACGCCCAAGTATCAAATACTTATATTTCAGATTCAGATTGGTTATGAAAAAAGAGACAGGAAGATGGTGTTATAAAGTATGAAGAAACACAGGAGAATCAGTTGTTTCTAGAGAAATCTCTAAGGATCATCCAGCTCTAAACCAGATTGCTGTTCATAGAGCTAGGGCATCATTATTCCAAGAATCACTCCGGTATTTCTCATGGTAAATTTCAGGTCAGCAACTTCTTTTGCAATATCTTTAAGCACCAAGACTCAACATTTCTACATTAATGGAAAAAACAAAATCGTTGCTATTAATATAAACATGGATGATAGTGAACATACTTTGTGTTGGTGTTCAAGAATGTTCCAAGGAAACTTAAAGTTTGCTAGACAAATCAGAACAGTAGATAAGGATTGACTATTAAGTACCACTTAACATTTCGTTATCTTAGGAAGCTATCTAGGTTGACTTGTGTCTTCCATGCCCAGTGGTTCTTCCTGTATCCTGGGCTACAGAACAGTCTAGTAAGAAGAATTTGTTTATCAATGTAGACGACTGACTGTGGCGCAGTTTATGAACTCAACATGCAGAAGCCTGACTTTGTACCTTGGATGAAAGCCAATAAGGAGTCCTTATAGTCAATTTTCAATGCCTGTCACTTGACTACCAAGAATGGTATTTTTTAAACCTTCTCTGTAATTTTTACTTTTTTGTCTATGAGGAAGTGGTGATGGAATTACATTATCCTTAAGCTTAGCAAGAAGATAAGACTTTTCTTCTCAAATCTTTCCATTAAGGCAGAATTCTCTGTTTCCATTATTTTCTGGAGACATTTTTAGGCTGTGTTCTGGTTTCATCTCTATTACAAGAATGTATTCAAGTCACAATTAGCTCTTTAAATTTGGAGTTTCTCTTATGATTTCTTTCTGCCTTAGTGGTTAAAAAAAGTTGATTTTTTACCCCTCATTACCTACATCTTCAAAAGAATGCAAACTAGGGCAAATTTCCTTTGTTTCCTTAGTTTAAAAAAAAAGTATCAATCTTGAGTTCTCAGTTCCAATTCAGAAGAATGTTACATTCACTTGAGTTCTTGGCTCACCATAGAAACAGATCATTGCTAGTTCTTGAAACCATTCAAGCTTCTTACTATAGCCAAAGGCATATTTAACAAAAATTACCTTTTTATTTTGGAAATGTTTTAGATTTATAGAAACATTGTAAAAATAGTACAGAGTTCCCATATGCCCCACAACTAAAGTTCATGCACCTTAAACTCATCGAGTATATGACATTTCTCAGACTTTCCTTGGTTTTGATGTCCTTAACACCTTTGAAGAGAATGGGCCAGACATTTCTAGGTATTTTGTAGAATTTCCATCAGCTGAGTTTTGACTGTATTTTTCTTATGGTTAGATGAAGGTTATGGTTTTTAGAGAGGAAGACTACAGAGCTAAAATGCCATTCTCATTACATCCTATAACATTGTATCACATCCTGTCAAGCACATTTTTGCTGATGTCTTAACCTTTTCAGCAGGTAAGGTAGTGTTACATTTCTCCACTGTAAAGACTCTCTTTTTTCTTCTTTCCATATTATATTATTCAGAGGGAGTCACTATACACAGATCATGTGCTTAAGGGTGAGGAGTAATGTCCACCTTAAGGGTGGGGTATCTACATAAACTACTTGGAATTCTTCTGCAAAAAAAAATTTTCTCTTCTTACCTATTTATTTATTTACTATTTATTTATATCAATATGGTCCTAGGAATATTTATTTTATTCTGTGTGTTATAATCTAATAATATATTATTGATGGTGTTCAAATGGTTCCATCTTTGGCCATTGGAAGTTCTTTCAATTGGCTCCTATGTGTTTTTGACATGCCTTTGTCATTGTAAATATTCTAAGTGCTTCCTCAAATTCTTTACATGACACTCTTATGCTAAACTTGTATATTCTTTGCCCCAGCCCTATAATTAATCAAAAGCACAAAGATAATTTTTTTTTATCAGCAAGCATACATTTAAAGAGTGAATATGGATCTTTTTCAAAAAGAAAGGAAATTATAAAAGAAGGAACATTAGAGCATTATGAATAAAGAGTACGAAAAACAACATAAATATGGGGTAAATACAATAGATAATTTTTTTCTCATGAGTTTTCTAAATTATAATTGATTGTTGAAACAAAAAATTATAATACTGCCTAATACTTCAGATAATGATATTGAAAAGTGGAGAAGGCAAAAGGAACTAAAGTTTGGAAGTAAGGTTTCCAGTAGTAAAATGTTCATAGTTGATACCAGTATACAGTGATTTGTATTTATTCCAGAGAAGCCACTAAGAAAATTATACAAAATGATACATTTTTAAAAACACAATAAATAAATCAATATGAAATCCAAAACATGTTCATGAAACTCATAGGAAGGCAAACTGAGTAAAGACACCCAATCCCAAAGGATAACATTCTGTATGATTTCATTTACATGGCATTATTGGGAAAAATAAACCGTAGAAGGGAGAACAGATTAGTATTAATAGTTCCAGGTTTAGAGACTGCGGTATGAGTGGGAAGGACGTGGCTATGCTTGTAGAAGTAAAATGCAAGGGATCCTTGTGTAATAGAATATTTTGTATCTTGACTCTGGAGATGCATATGTGAATATACATGCATACGAAAACTGCATAAAACTAAATGTACATACTCATACACAGAGCAATGACCAAGTAAAACAGGAAGTCTGAGTAAGATCAGTGAATTGTATCAACGTTGATATTCTGATTATTGTACTCTAGTTTTGCAAAATGCTATAATTGGAGGAGACTATGTAAAGAACACAGAGATTTCTCTGTATTATTTGCTGCTACTATTAAGTGAATTCAAACTTTTCTCAACATTAAAAGTTAATTTTTAAAGGTAAAAGAGTGACCCTAAGTCTTGAGAGAAGACTTTATGCAGAATCGAATTCTTAAAATAATGCTATGATATTATAATAATGTTATATGTTGACAGTTTTCTAGTTTCTTATTTAGAAAAAGTTGCAATCCACTGTGCATATTAAAGATGCCATTTATTATTTCCACATTAAACAATTGCATACAATGTTCTGAAAGATGTAAGCAGTGAAAGTATAGGGATACGTATGAGAATAATACACACCAGCTTTGGAATAAAGACTAGGTTTGAGAAAGAGAATACAGAAATAGATAAGGATGATGAAGCCTCAGTTTGTATCTGTATTTTTTGTGTATTTTCAAAAAATGATGCTAAAACAAAAATAGTAGAATGTTATGTGTTAACTCTCATACATGTCTACAGTATATTGTTTTTTCCTAAGTTGGAAATATTTCAAAATTAACAATGCTTTCAATAGACACAAATGAATACATTTGATAAATCATAGTGTTACTGTAACCTAGTTTAGCTAGTCTACATAATTGAACCATTTTGGTTTTGTAAAAGTTACTTTAACTTAAAAACAAATTTTATTTCATTTTTACCGCATGAAAATGAAATAATTAGAATGAAAAAGTATTTTAACTAGAGCTATATAAAGCATCATGGATAGATAACATTTTTTCATATTATAATGGGATTAGTTAGAAGGAAATTCTAAAGAAATATGGAATTAAAAATCAATTAGATTGCACAGTTTTTATTCGTCGCCAAATGAGATTTCATTATTGCATTGTCTGTACAATTTATCCTTGCAATTTAACTTCTCTGGAGTTCAAAATGCACAGAGTAGTAGTTTTAGCCCAGAACATTCTTTTTCTTTCTTTTTTTCTTTTCTTTTCTAAATCACTCCATTCCAAGGCATCTCCTGCCAATCTGAGAGAAAACATGGTCTTGCCATTTCAGTGATTTTTCCCTAAGCTATACAGGATCTTACAAGTTTTTTGGCCTCTTTGGTGCTAGAAAAATTGAAAAGTAATTAGGTCTTTTGTCAGTGGTGTTCACCACCTGTATCATAGAGGTCTCTTCCGAAAATCTCTGGCAACTGTCTCCTCAGTCCAGCTGCTCCAACAATCCCTAAGATTCTTCTCCCACTGTATTTTCCACAGTCTGCAGCTCACAGTCCATAGCCATGCCTTCTTACTCTGTCCCTACGTGCAAGGGAATGGACACTTATGCCACGTCCCACCAGACTCATGCTCAAAGTGTCACTGAGCTGATCTGCTTCCACCTCCACAATTCACTGCAACTTCCTTGTGTCTACTGTCCCTGCAAGCATACCCTCACACAATGGGGTTTGATCTTTTCGGAAATAAGAGAGGAGAAGGGAAATTCCAGTAATCTTTTTTTCCCCTTCATATAATTACAAAAGCAATATTCCAAACCAAAGTTTAAGCAAGAGTAAAAACAATACTGATATGGAAGTTGACTGAAATTCTCCCCAGCACTAATACAAGTTGTTATAATTCTATTATGAAGGAGACAACCAGTTTTGCAGTGATCTGTAGATAGACAAATCACAAATTTATGTGTGTAGCCTAAAATGAAAGAATATTTGAAGCCAGTTGAATGGCTTGATTTCAACTTTGTGGTTTAAAAAAATGTTTTAAAAAAGAATTCTTTCTCTATGTGTGGGAAGAAAGACAGGCTAGCAGAAAGACTACTCATTAATAAGAGAATGAGAAAATAATTTTAATTCTGAAGTGGATATATGAGAGCATTTTATAAGAAAAATGATGACATTCAATATTAACAGCTAGAAAGTGATAAAGAGCAAGCTAAAATTGTGGAGGAAAAGGGCATGGGCATAAGTTTACAACTCTGATTTTCAACTTGGGGTGAGATAAAAGAAATTCATTGTAAATTTGTTTTCTTGAATAATATTTCTGTTCATAGTGAGAGCATAGACATGACTGTCAAAGGCAAGCATATTTCCAGGAAAGCTTCTTTTGAATGGAATTGGAGCTCTCTAATGTAGTTGTACTCTTGCTTTAGTAGAAACGTATTTCTTTTTCTAGACGGCAGCTAAGACAAGCTATATTTCATCAGAGCAGGAACTTCACACACACCAAACAATTTAATCCAAACAGATTTTGTGCATGTCCACAGATGATAAGGCAAAAGCAAACATTTAAGTGAAATCACTTTTTATTGACTTGTCTGCAAAGGGAAAAAAAAATTAGCTCATTGTATCTGCTATTGTCTGTAAGCAGAGGTCAGCAAACCTTTTCTGTAAATGGTCATATAGAATATATTTTAGTCTTCGTAGGCCATACCGTCTCTGTCACAACTACTAACTCTGCTCTTATAGCAAAAAGGAAGCCATAGACGAAACATAAACAGATAGATGTGATTGCTTTTCAGCAAAAGTTTATTGACACAAATGAGCAGCTGCTAGATTTGGCTCATGGACTATAGTTTGCTGACACCTAGCCTAAAATATCTTAAAGCCTGAAGATGATGGCCCATTATTCTTGTTCTGGAAAAATTTTACCAAGGATGCTTTGAGAAAACCATAGGTTCAGAAGCTTGAGAAATGTGCCTTATTGATTGAATCAATCCTTATACAAAAGAATATTAGCTGATCTGTTTTATAAGCATGTCTCTACACAGGTACAGTTCTTCAAGATGGCAAATACTTTATCCAGTTCTGTACTTTTTATAAACTTTTTAATAGTAAGCATTTCTGCTGCTGTGTACAGAGCATGTATTTTTGAGTAATAGCATATTACAAATAACACCTCCCTCACTGATCTATTGTCCATTTCCCCCCTCTTATTTTATTCTTTTTCTTCTTCGTGTAGTCTTTTAAGTTGATTAAAAAGCACAGTGAAACTCAATTGAGAAAGAATGAAAATTAAATAGTCTCAAAAGTAGAACTAATTAAGAAATTCTATGCAGAAGAGTTGAATGTAAAACTAGGGTTCAAAATTTTAAATTATAATAAATTTACTTCATGTATATATGTATTTATTTAAATGATTTATGAAAGTCCTACACTATGTAAGATTTTGTGATAGGTACCGTAAGGACACATAAAATATAAAATATGTCAAGATTCTCTCCTTTAACAGGAAACAGTTGAAGCTGCACTGCTCATAGGTAAAACTGGCAGATGTAAAGCAACATTTCAGCATTTAGTTTCTCCTTATGTAAATTCTAGGCATTCCGCTGGTACCACAGCGGAATTTTCCTATAAGAAATTAACCAACCTTCCTTCATTTGTCAGGAAGCACTTGAGTAATGAACAGCTTCTCTAATTCCAACAAAACCTAGGGATTAACATATAAAGGCCCACAAACTTTCTCTCTCCCCAGTCTTCTTAGTACCACCTGTAATAGCTAATACCATTTTGCTACAGTTGAGCCATACACTAAATCTTGTTAACTTTAGATGTTTCCTTTTTTCTCACTGAAATAAACTAGAGTGGGAATTAGGACAAAAAGAAATTTGTCTTCTGTAGCTTTTGAAATGTTTTTTAATGAGGAAGTAGAGTACTCAACTGATTCTACTCAAATTGAATATCTAAATATTAACATTACAAAGTCTCCATATCTACCTATTTTTCATTTTTCAACAATTTTCAGGAGGCAGAACATGGTATCATGGAAAGATTGCAGCCCATTGTCTTGGGTACATTGTCCATGGCTTTAAAAAATAAAAATGTTAAACCTTTAATTACAGCTTTTTTTATTACCAAAAATGTGTCAAATTGATGTCCTCACCTCATTTCTGATGTGGAGAGTAGATAGGAGGTAAAAGTAAGGGTTGGGGTGAAAATGGGGAATGGTACATGTTATGGGTTGAATTTTGTCCCCAAAAAGATGTGTTGAAATTCTAATCCCCAGCAAGTCAGTATGCAACCTTACTTGGGTCTTCACAGAGGTAATCAAGTTCAAAGGATGTTATTAGGTTAGACCCTAGTCCAATATGACTGGTGCTCTTATACAAAGAGGAAATTTAGACACAGAGTTAGATATATGCAGAGATAAGACTACATAAAAAGAAAGAGACATAGGGAAAATGTCATGAATACTGAGATCAGATTGAGGTGATGTATCTATAAGCTAAAGAATGCCAAAGTTTGCCAGCAGCTACGAGAGTGTTATGGAACAGATTCTCTCTCAAAAGCCTCAGAAGAAACCAACCCTGCCAATACCTTGGTCTCAGAATTCCAGTCTGCAGAATTCAGAGAAATTCATTTCTGCTGTTTAATCCACCCAGTTTGTGGAGGTTTTTTTTAGAGCAGCCCCCAGAAACTAATACCGCACAGGAGCAAGGAATGAGAAAGTATTCAAAGATAATGTTTGAACCAGTGATATATGTTGGTATGCACAGTGCATGGTTCTCTATTTTTTAAAAAAAATTGTGATTTTACATTTTGTCAGAATCATTGAGTTTGTTTCTAAATTTTAAGAGCTCACTCAGTAGGTGGCAGGCATGAAGGAAGAAGTAAATCTACTTTTAGATTAACATCTATTCATTTGGTCTCTGGTTAAGATGAACACTATCCCATCCGGTCCTTGGTCATCAATACCTGTAGACCACTGCCCTATTGTCTCTCATTCTAACAAGGCCTCAGCAAGCCCAAATTTCTGACAGTAACATTCTTTATCCTTTGGGTTGCAGGAAATAATTTAGTTTGTCAGCCCACTTTGCGGTTATAGGCCACTGATTGGGACTGCACAAAGTCTTTGACCATCTCTTTGAAATATGACGAGGCACAGACCTCATTTGACTGCCAAGGGCACAAAAGAGCTTCACTGGGCTCTATGGGATTAGAAACCTATATGTGGTTTCTGGATTCCCTATACCATTTTCTCGGTATCTCTTTTTTGTATTCTTATTTGTTTGCTACATAGTATCCCAAAACTGTAAAGTAAAGGATTTGAGTATTTTCGTTAGCCAGTAGGGAGATTTTTGCAGGTTTCAGATTTTGCTCCTTTTAAGAGTACATTGACTAGTATCTCACTTTTTAAGTTTCCCATAGACCTCCTTCCTTTTTCATTTGAGGGATTACAAGTAAGCAATTTTGATCTTCAATGTATAATCTGCCAAAACTAATAAATTTGTGTCTTTATCAATCCTAAAATGCAAAAGTGAACAATTAGACCTTTTATTCTTTGTGTTATACTATTCATTTTATCCTTTAGACATGGGCATAAAATATTATAACAACTGTCCAAATGGAGGAGAAGTTATTGAATAACAGGAAATACTGGTAATGAAAGAAAAATAGGTTAAGTTTTAGGGAAATGTTGGTGGGGTAATTTGGGTCACTTATCCTGCTGAGGACAAATAAATGTTAGGTAAAATATATTTTAAAATTCTTAAAGGCATCAAATAACTAAGAATATAGTAAGGAAATACTACACCAAAGTCATAAAGAAGATAAAAACCCATAATAATTAGGCTAGCACATAAAGCTGCTTTGACCTTGGGGTATATTTTTAACCCAGAAAATGAGATATTGAACTAAACTGTGTTTTGGCAGCTGCATACAGCTAGCAAGATTCAAACGTCAATGCCTATGGCCCATCAAGAATGGAGACATCCGTAAAGCCACTTCGACTTCAAACAAGATTTTGGAGACAGACTTTCAGCCTGGCTTTCCATTATTTAGGTGGCTCAAGGGATTGCTATTGATTACAGTGATCCCAGACTGGTAGAATTTCTGACACTTTGCCAAAACAAAATAAAACAAAGCAAACAAAATCTATCTGAAAGATGTTAACATAATCTCAGGCTTCAAATTGTTCCTACAAGTAATTTTAAAAATCAAATGTCCAAGACACAGTCAAAGGCAATGAGATGCTCAGTAGAAGACATCATGAATAATAGCTAGTAGACACCAAAGAGAATGGAAGAGTCGCAAACACTTTAGTATTGGAATTAATCAGGCTCAATCTACTTAGTCCAAAGAAGCAAAGATATAAATAAAATAGGAAATGAACTGTAGAAAATAAATTATATGATTTGAATAGGTAGAAATAAAAATTTGAGATCTGAACAACACAATAACTGAAATAATTTGATGGATATGTTTTACAAAAGATTGGATATGGTTGAAGAGAGAACCTGTGAATAAAAAGATGGATCAGAAAAAAATAAACAGATTATACCGTAGCAAGACAAAATGATAGAAAAGACATACAAGGGCACTAAAATAATAGGGACAAAAAGTAGAAATAGGCCGTCACGGTGGGAGATTTCAACTGCTTTTAGGAACTGATAGAAAAGATTTAAATAACCTGATTGGCAGTATTGACCTAATGAACTTACTGTATTTAATAAATGCATAATCAACATTCTTTTCATACATAGAACATTTATAAAAATTTACCATAAGTGAATCAGAAAACAAACTCATCAAATATCAAATGACTATAATGAGTTAGAGTATATTCTATGATGGCAAGGACATTTGGAAAGAAACATCATAAAAATTAAAAGAAAATCCACATGTTTGGACATTTTCAGGCACTTCATATTTATGTTATAACCATCACATCTATTTTTTTTCCAGAATTTCTAATTGCCTTTGGTTTGTTGTTAATGTTGACAAAAAAGAATGATGTGCTTTCAGTGTACTCAAATTAATCAGGAATCTCAGTTGTATTTTCTGCTCTGGAAATTTTTCCCCCTAGACATTATTTCAAAAATATTTGTCATTTTTCTTCATTCATTAGTGGATGCTCTGTAGGCTTGTTAGATAGCTGTTATACTGAGAATTTCCTTGACTGTCCTTCTGGGTTAGAGCTCTATTTCTGGAGACTTTATTTTCTCTTTTCAGTATTCTTATTTGTCTTTCTACAGAGTATCCGAAAACCATAAGGTAACTTTTCTGAGTTCCTACACATTTATTGAAAAGAGCTTTTGCTCTGCTGTCATATTTGATTGATTGATTATCAAACTATAGAATTCAGGGATTAAAATAATATTTTTTGTAACTTTGAAGGCATTACTCCGTTTTCTTCTGGCATCAAGAAAAACAAATGTAAAATTATGTTATGTGATTATTTTATAGGCAACTGATTTACTTGGAATGTTTTCTCTTTATAGACTTTTCAAGGATTTTATTGTTATTCTTGAAATTTCAAGTTAACAAGAATTTTTCAAGTCTAGGGCATTTTTTTTATGATCTTCTTAGCACTTCGTAGGCCCTTTAAACCTGAAAACACATTTTCTTTTATACTTTAGGAAAATTTTCTGTATTTCTGTGATAATTTCCTTCCCTCAATTTTTTAAAAATCTACTTTTATTTAAACTTCTTAGTGTGGTTTAGTATTGCACCTTCCATTTACTTCTCCCCACCTCATATTTTCTCTCTTGTGTTTTACCTTTTGAGAATAGTGGTTAAGAGCAGGGTTTTGGCACCAAACTCACTCCATTTGAATGTAAGATGTGCCTTTTTCTATCCCTTAAACCAATGAGTAACTCCTTTCTTGTCTGTAAATTGGAAATATGTGCCAGGTGCTACTGTAAACATCTTATGTGTATTATCTCATCTTATTGTCTATGTTTTCAGTAGTGCCTGATACGTATAACCCTTCACCAATGTTATCATTTATTCTTCTTCTCTAACTACGATCTGATGTAACTGTCTAATCTTATCATCCTATAACTACATTGAATTTTCTTGAATTATTTTTTAATCTTGAAGAAGTATTTTATATTTCCTAATTTTTGTTTCAATTCTTGTTTACTTTTTTGATATATAATATCTCTTGAAATCTCTATGAGTATGCTGAATTCTTTTTAAAAAGTTATCTTTAATTTCCCTTATTGTCTTGTATTATCTGTTTAGGGGTAAGTTGATCTTCCTTATTTGTTGTTTTGGATTTTCTCTCATCTGATGATCCTTGCTTGTTTATTCATATTTCTGAGTAAAGGACAGAGGAGGTATTGTAAATCTTGTTTACTGTAAAATAACTTTTTCTATTACATAATGGGCCTTTCTCACATGTAACAAGTCTGACCATATTGGTTGACAGGGTACATAACAGATCAGATTTGGATTCAGATAAGCATAGTGCAAACACCAGAAAAGAAGGGCTTTATTTAAGATAGCAATGCTCATTTAGAAATCATATGGTTTCTTCTAGGAAGAAGTTTTAAATTTTTCTCCTTGGGGATTGGAACTGAGTTGCTTGCTTTTATGTGAACTGAAGATGATAGAAGGGGTAGCTGGCACAGTTTTTCTATATTAAGTCTTTCATTTCATCATCCTATCTTTATTTTTATATTTATTTTGCTTTATCTATTAACCTGAAGCCCAGAATCTATGGAACTTATATTTGCAGAGCAACCACTGCAGTGATTGCTGAAATTTTCTTAATTACAGTGTTTCACAAACTACAGAAAAGGGTCAGCTGCCTGTTTCATAAATTTCCATTGGAAGGCAACCACATTCATTTTTCTTCAGATATTTCCTATGGCTGTTTTGTGTTACAACAACAGAATTGAGTACTTATAACTAATATCATATGATCTACAAGTCTAAAGATTTACTGTGTGACTCAGTACAGAAAGTGTTACAAGCCCCTACCTGTTCTACCTCTATAACTGTCTGAAATTTTCTAACATGTCTTGTCTGATGATGATCCTCATTCTTATTCTGAGTTTATTTTTCATATATATTTATAATTTCATCTTTTAATGTATTTCATAAGGCAAGTAAGATATATGTAGGTTTTTAGTCTGCCAACTTGAAATAGAAGTCCATTTTCTTTGATTTCAAATTCAACAAATTTGAGAGGGTTCTAGGAAGATGACAAGATAAGAAGGGCCAGGAAGTTACCTCTCCACCTAGACAACAATTGCAGTGGCAGAGTCTACCTAATGTAACTATTTTGGAATTCTAGAGTCTATTGAAAACTTGCAACTTCTGAGAGAGGACTTGAACAGTAAATTGTGGTTAATTTTGGAAAATTTCAAGTCTTTGCACAGTAGCAGCTACCATCCATCTACATCCATGGAAGGCAACTGTGCATGTTCTTATAGCAGTTACACATAGCTTTCAGTAGTCAGTGTGGGCATAAAGGACCCTATCCTCCAAATAGTGGAACCTTCTGCCGGATAGCTGATGGGGGCTTATGATCACAGAGGTGCAGACAAGAAGGCAGGTGGTCATTGTTACTGTACCTGTCCACATTGTTGCAAGCCCCTCTGCCTCCAACCAAAGTGAACTCAAGGAGATTTAAAGGGCTAACATACTTCTCCCTCTCCCCTTTATTCTTTTTATTTGTAGGGGATCCAAACATTAGATAATAGAACATTCAAAAGAAACTGCTTATATGGGGAATATTAGAAAGTGACTACATATGCCCAGAGAATGGCACAGGATAAGAAAAGGCCTGAGAAGACATTAAATTTATACTTCAGGCTGATCCTTGGTACAGAGAAAGCCTACAAAATAAATCAACAGAAGGTGGTCTTGATAAATGCCTAATGGCAGATCTACTAGACAAGACTTTATAAAACTGTCTTTAAAAAGCAAAGGGAGATATGGAAAAGGTCAAGAAAATTAGGTATGAACAAAATTGAAATGTCAATACAGATATAGAAAACCTAAAAAAATCCCAAAATAAATTCTGGCACTGAAAAGTATAATAACTGAAATGAATTTTTAAAAATTACTAGAGGGGTTCAACCAGACTTGAGCATATAGAAGAAACAAACAGCAAATTTGAATCTAGAACAATGGAAATTATTAAGAGGAACAGAAAGGAAAAGGCTTAGGAAAAATTAATAAAGTGTAAGAGACCCATGGGACATCATCAAATGAGCCAACATATGCATTATGGAAAGCCCAGAAAGAGAAGAGAGAGAAAGGGACAGAGAGAATATTTGAAGAAATAATGCCTGAAAAATTCCACAAATTTGATTAAAAATGTGAATATAAACATCCAAGATCAACAAACTCCAAGGAAGACAAACTGAGAGAGAACCATACCAAGACATTTTATAATCAAACTTTTAAAGGCTAAAGACAAAGAATTTCAAAAACAGCAAGTAACAATCACATGTAAGGGATTATCAATAAGATTATCAGCAGATTTCTCATTAGAAATTTTGAAGGCCCGAAGAAAGTGAGCTAATATATGCAAAATGCTAAAGAAACAAAAATAGACAACATATGCATTATGGAAAGCCCAGAAAAGAGAAGAGAGAGAAAGGGACAAAGAGAATATTTGAAGAAATCATGGCTGAAAAAATCCACAAATTTGGTCAAAAACATGAATATAAACATCCAAGATCAACAAACTCCAAGTAAGACAAACTGAGAGAGAACCATACCAAGACAGTTTATAATCAAACTTTCAAAGGCTAAAGACAAAGAATCTCAAAAACAGCAAGTAACAATCAGTCACATGCAAGGGATTATAAGATTATCAGCAGATTTCTCATTAGAAATTTTGAAGGCCAGAAGAAAGTGGGCTAATATATTCAAAATGCTAAAGAAACAAAAACATATTTGCATATCATAAAAGAGTAATATGTAGAATAATAGAAAACCTTTAAAGCTCAACAACAACAAAACAACACCATTCAAAAATGGGCAATGGACCTGAATGCATATTTCTCCAAAGAAGGTACACAAATAGCCAGTAAGTGCATGACAAGATTTCAACATCACTAATTATTAGAGAAATGCAAATCAAACTATAATGAGGTATGACCTCATACCAATTAGAATGGCTACTATTTAAAAAAAGATAATAAAACAAATGTTGGTGAGGATATGAAGAAATAGAAATGTTTGTATACTATTGGTGGGAGTAAAAAATTGTACAGCTACTGTGGGAAACAGTATGGCTGTTACTCAAGAATTAAATGTAAATTACCATATGATCCAGCAATTCTACTTCCAGGTATATATCCAAAATAATAGAAATCAAGGTCTCTAAGAGATATTTTTTACATCCTTGTTCACTGGTACATTACTCACAATAACTAAAACATGGAAACAACCCTAGTGTCCATTGGCAGATGAATAGATAAGGAACTGTGTTGCACGCATATAATGAAATATAATTCAGTATTAAAAACAAAGTTAATTCTGACACTTGCTACAACATGATGAACCTTGAGTATATTATGGTAACTGAATGAGCCAGTCATAAAATGATCCTGTACAATTCCATTATGTGAGATACTGAAGAGTAGACCAAATCTTAAAGACACAGTAGAATGGTGGTTTATAGGGGCTCGGTAGAGACGGAAATGATGAGTTATTTTTTAATTATACAGTTTCAGTTTTATAAGATGAAAATAGTTTTGGAGTCAGATCGTGGTAATAGTAGCACAGCATTGTGGATGTATTTAATGCCACTTAACTATGTACTTAAAAATGGTAAGGATGGCACATTTCATATATATTTTACCACAGTATAAAAGTTGAAAAATAAACAACTTATAGATTAAGACATAATATGTACAAATCACGTGCTGGAGGGAAGACTAGTATCTAGAACGTATAAAGGGCTCCCAAAATTCAACATTAAAAAAGAAAAAAATTCAATTAGAAAATGAGCAAAAGACATGCAGAAACATTTTAATTATGACAAAATATAGATAGTAACCACATGAAAAAATATAAAAACTCTAATGAAATATCACTATACACCTATCAAATGGCTAAAATAAGAAATAGGAATAACCTCAAATTCTGGTTAAGATATGGAAGAACTGGATTGCTTATACATTGCTGGTGGCAATGCAAAATAATACAAACGTGGAAAATTGTTTGGCAGTTCCTTTTAAAACTAAGAACTTTCTTACCATATGACTCAGAAATGTATTCATCAGCATATTTCCCACATAAATGAAAACTATGTTCATGTAGAAATTTGTAAATGATACTCAGCAGTTTTATTTGTAATAACCCCAAACTGGAAACTACATAAATGTTCTGCAATGGACAAATTGTTCAACTGTGGTACATATATACTATAGACTGTAATTCAGTAATTAAAAGAAATGAACTATTGATGTATGTAACAGCTTGGATAAACCTCAAGGAAATTATGTTGTAGTAAAATGCCAATCTCAATCAAATAAATACCATGTGATTCCATGTATAAAACATTTATAAAATAAAATAATTATTGAGATAGAGAACAGATTAGTGATTACCAGGGATCAGGGACAGAGGAGATGAGGTATGTGGCTAGAGTGGGGTGAGATTTTGGATCCTTATGGTAATGGTACAGTTAAATATCTTGATTGTGGGGGGGGGTTCTTTGAAACTATACATGCGAAAAAATTGCATGGAACCACACACACACACACACACACATGTATAACTGGTGAAATCTGAGCAACCTGTATGCATTATACCAGTGTCAGTTTCCTCGTTTTGCTATGATACATGCAAGATGTTAACTTTGAAGGAGGTTACGTGAAATTTTTATACTTTTTTTCACAACTCCATGGATTCATAATTATTCCAAATGAATTGAAGTTTTAAAAATTCAATGAGTTCACTTATTTTAGTTTATTCTTTTAAATCATTTCTACCTTTTAATTTTATAGCTTGACCTAAAACATTTTATTTTCCTCTTCTTCTGTATTTATTCTCCAAAATTTTTGACCCTCTCTGTCTCTGTCTCTCTCTCTCTCTCTCTCTCTCTCTTTCTGTCTGATTTTGCTCGGACTGCACCTCTTTTGGCCCCATTCTCTCCTTTCAAGCCCTGATTTTCCTTAATTGAAAATTAATTCATCTCTAGATTGATTACATCTATAGTTTTTGTATACTGGACATGTGAAGAATTCTAGCACTTTTTCTGTAAAATCAGGAGAGAAGTTAAGCCTGCTTATGCCTTTATGCCTGCTTATAGCTTTTGGAGGACATGGGGATTTCATTAAGCAAATTACTATTTTAAAAATAAATTATTTCATCCTACTAAACAATATATAAGTAGTTTAGGAAATAATCAGCTATTGAAACAAAGTCAAATCTGTAAATTTTCCTTTTTCTAACCCAAAGAAAAATGGTTTTGTACATATGAGATCCACATACCAACACACTTTGCTGTTTATCATCTGTTATGGAGAAAACTTCTGATGGAACAATCATTAAACACATTGTCTAAATAAGATTTGAGGATTAACTATAGATTGGGGTAGTTTCTCTGTATCTGAGTACTTTCTGGACAATTAAGAGCCTTTGTACTCATCATCTTCACATGAAATATCTTTGTAACGTACTTCCAGGATGCTAGGATGTCAAACAGATGTCCTTTGTTAATCTATTAATAGATTAACAAATTCACTAATATTTGTACTTTGAGAATTAAGATGTTGCAATTGAACTAATAAACAGTGGTGAATCCATGGTTGACTGGAAATAAGCCTAACATGGTCATGGTAATAACCAAAGTAATAACCAAAGTTTAATTTAAAATTTACATAAAATTATTATTTCTTATAAGAAAGTAAAACAGGAATCAGAGGCCATCAATTCTAAAGACAATGAAGCCAGAATGAATGATAAATGGAAAATCAGGGTTACCAGATCTGTCTGTCCTAGTTATAATTTAGACTGAAGTTTTTGCAATAATTAAAGTCCCACGCCATCCCAACTCTCCCTCCTGTAAGATGTATTAAACAGTGTATCTTCTTATTTTGATTTGGTAACTGCAACTTTCTGTCTACTTATAAAGATTTCTGTGTGTGTCTATTCACATACTGTATATGTGGGAAGATATAATTAACACTAATGCTGAGAAACACTAGAGATACACAAGAAGTTTTAATCATTTGGTCACCATGTAGATATTTACATAATCTAATCACACAAACTAATTAAATGTCAGGCCATTTGTAATACAGAAATCAAACTATGACCATAGGTCATCAGACATAGTAATTAGATATGCATGTATAATCATGTTAGAATCATATGAAGAAAAAAAGCAACACAAAATTAGATAATTTCTTTGTTCCTAATTGCTTTTTTATGGTTTTGAGTTGATTTATTAGCACTGTAAAGAGATACGCAAATGTACGAGTGTGAGCATCTTTGTGTGAATGTTTTAATTGGGTTTCTTATATGTCATGTCACAGTTTTCGAATGGATTTTTTGTATTTGACAGAGAAGTGGTTAAAAAATTAATCAGAAGGATAAAAAATTGAATATTTTAACCTTGTGCTGAACATATTGTTATTCCATTCCGCTATAGCTAGAGAGAGCCAGGAAATTTAATTTTCAGTATTTTGCCCAGATTTGAGCCAAAAATAAGAATGGGACAGCTCAGTAGATACCAATGCAAAACTTGTTTTATTAATTTTACTTTTTAAAAATAACTTTAAATAAATATATATTTGCATCAAATTCTTTTTCAGTCAACAATAGATACAAACATAATTAATAGATAAACAAAAATATTTGTTTTGTAAAATCAGGCAAACATATCACAGTAATTTATTAATATTGATAATTTGTTCTAAGCAAACTTAAGATGTAACTAATGATGATTACTTATGTATCTCATAAAATATACAGATATACAATACTCTTATTTTTAAAACCAAACACATCTTTTCTTAGAATTTGCTTTGGTTCTTGAAATCCTAGACATTTTGCATTTGTTTACTGTTTAATAATGAAAACAGTCAAAGCTAATGGAACTCTCAAGGAGACAGCTGACTTCAATAAGCTGGTCAAGTTCTGCAATAGTAAGAGACTGTTACTAAACTGGTTTTGAGGGACAGTAATAATATCTTTATTTTGAGCTTCCCACATTAAGTAAGAGGGAACCTGGGTTACAGGACATAGATTCAAGCGGTAGGTATTATGTAGCCAAACCTGCACTAGAATAACCTTAACAAATACTAAAACATGTTTTGAAATAACAATTTAAAATAGTTTATATCCATGCATGCATAGATGATGCAATGTAGTGGATGGAAAATAATTTCTAGAAGTAGATCGAAATATTTGTGATAATTTTATATACATTAAGGTGAATTTTAGCTCACTGGTAAATACATTTTAAAATATTTTTTGATAAAATTTACTAAACATCAGATAAATAATAAAGCTATATACCTTCTTAAAATCTTATGCTAAAATAATTTTGAGATTAAGAAAAGCATTTTATGTACAAATTACACTATAAAATTATAGAATAAAAATTAAATTGTTATAACATAGGTGAAACCTTTCTAAGAAAGAAGCAAAGTCAAGAAGCCAGGAAACAAAAACAGAATAAATTTACTAGAATTAATGTAAGTAAGTGTGTGTGTGCCCATGTGCATATATTTGGCATTGCCAACTTGTAATGATTTGTTTCTCGTTTCCAAAATTCTTTTACCTTGGAAATGATGGCCATGAAGTGCCATCTTCCTGGTTGAGTTCCGCCATCACCTCTGAGACTAATCCTATAATAATTCACACCTCTACTCCTCTTGTCAAAGCAAGGCTTACTTTTGGTTCCATGTTGAATTTGTTTCCAAAAAAGTTGGGTTCCAGATTTTATGATCCACATTTGTTCTTTCTTTTTTCAGTGTTCCCCCACCCCCAGGAGAATGTTGGGGGTCTGTCTTTATGTTCAGAGATGAAGCATGGCCCCAGGTGTTGCTTGCAAATGTTTAGGGAAGTGTTTTTAAACACAAACTTTTCTTTAAATATTATAAACTGGATAGAGAATGAAAGTAGTCACTAACCTTAGCCAAAATCGTAAAGAAACACAAAGAAAGAATCTTTGCTAGGGATGATCTTGAAAAAATTGCTGCTCTGCCTTCAGAATTCCAATGCAAATGTGGATCAAGATTTTGTGGGGACTAAAACTAAACAATATGAGGAGCCCTGTTTCAGAAAAATACTTTAAGATTGCATATACAAAATTAGTTACAGGAGTAATATTTATTTATAGGGTAACGTTCAAGTGAGAAACTAGGGAGTTTAAGCCCCATTACCTTCATGGTAAATCCATCTGTTCCCTTGGTAATTGCACACTTTTTATTCTGATACTTAAGCATACCCTGTCTAATTTTGTTATTTTATTCTCCATGCCTAGATTTTAAGTTTCAGGAGCTTATTTCTCAAAAGTTACTCTTCACTATAGTATATTTCCCATCTCTGTCTCTTGCCCATCTGTGCTCATCCTGTATCATATATCTGGTGCTCAGAGCGGGGGTTCATAAGATAGTTGTTGAATGACTTTTTGAATAGACAATGAATGAATAACCACTTCTGCCCAAATGAACACTTGTTATTTAAAATAGGTAGATAGGAAATAACTAGGCTTTAAGGTGATGGATATCCCAATTATACTGACTGGACATTTACAAATTATAAGAATATATTAAATTATCACAGGTACCCCCAAAATATGTACATCTATTTTATATTAGTAAAAAATTACTAGGCTAAGCATTTCCATAGAATATGTTTTAAATCTAATTAACAAATTGGATATGATCAAATAATTGAGACTAGGTGATATCAATCCAAGTGTTTATGAATGTAAGAAATTGTTTTCAAAATAGGTTAGTTACTTCTTAATACAATCAACCAATGCTGATGATCTGCTGGGGACAAATGGATTAATTCAACAAAAAGACACCTTCACAAAAAAGCATCTCTCCTCCCCAGTCCAAGAAAATGCTAGGCTTATGTCATTATCTTTGTTTGCCATCACTTTGATAATCATGTTGTCATTACTGACCAACTTTCACACGATCAGTGTGTCTTAGATGTGGGTGTGGGTACACTTTTTTAGTTTTCTTCATCTTTCCTAGCCTTCTGCCTTATTAAAAAATTACCCATGTGGAAAATTAAAAAGAAAGCAAAACTAACTATAAAATTACAACTCACAAGCATTCCAATGGTTTGCAATTTTCATAACTATTAACAATGTGCTCCCTAAGGACTGTGCCATAGATGAGATAGGCTGTGGGTTATGCAGGAGTTCCAACTCAATCCTTACCTCCCACTCAAGAAGACATAATAAAAGGAAGCAAAGGAAAATAACATTGGAACAAACTTGGATTAATCTTATTATTTATTTTTAAGCAAAAAATGATTAACAGTTTTTTGTTTTTTCCTGATAGTAACACAAATTACTTTCAATACCAGGATGCATTCTTCAACAGAATCAGGAAAATGCATATTTGGAATTGCAACTTCTTTGCCATGAGCATGTTGGCATTTATTATTCTTATTATCACTGCCCTACTAAATTTTTTAGCATTTAAGACAACACAAATTAAGGGAATGAGTACGAACATACTGCAAAAGGGAACAGTAACCTGATGTTGATATGCATTCAGTTGCACAATTGGAGTACAAAAATATTACTAGCAGGTTTCAAGGGATTCTGTTAAGGGTCCCAACTTCTACCAACTTACAGATAATGGCCAAGTTGATCTAAAATTGTTTAGTCTAAATCAATGCAGTCCCGGTCCCAATAACTTACTTGCCTCATTTTTTATTAGAGATGCAGTGATTAAATGCTATTTATTGACCAAGAAAGGAATAAAAATGTGTTGATATACTGTGTTTTTTGTAGACATGGGGTCATGCTGTGTTGTCCAGGCTTATTTCAAACTCCTGGGCTCCAGCAGCCCTCCCACATTGGCTTCCAAAATTGTTGGGATTACAGGCATGAGCCACTGTGCCTGGCTTGTGCATTTTTTCATTTGCTTTTCCTGGATATCCTCTTCAGTAAAATATCTATTCATGTCTTACCCATTTTCTAATTGACTTGTTTGGTTTTTATACTTTTGGGTTTTGTGAGTGTTTTTTATAGTAATAGTCTTTTGTAGAATATACGGCTTACAAATATTGTCCTCCCATTCTGTAGCTTGTCTTTTCATCTCATTGATAGACTTCTGCAGAGTACATCTTACATTTTGATAAAGTCCAATTTATCAATTTTTCATGTATTTGGTATCATCTAAAAACTGTTTAGATCCTGATGATTTTATCCTTTTTTCCTGGAAATTTTATAGTTTAATATTTTATGTTTAGGTTTGAGACCCATATAGAGTTCAATTTTGTATAAGGTGTGAGATTTAAATTGGATTTATTTTTTCTTTTGTCGGTAATGTCCATTTGTTGTATCAACATTTGTTAAGAAGACTATTTTTTCTCTATTGACTCTTGCATATGTTGAACCACGCTTACATCCCCAGGATGAAGCCTACTTGATCGTGATGGATAAGCCTTTTGATGTG